>JAGGAQ010000098.1:0-48352 GCA_017657225.1 Termitomyces sp. T69sscA
CTGATCCGTGATGCCGGTCATCACCGAGCACAGCCACCTGTCCAGAACGTCGAGATCATGATGTCGTGATGGGTTCGTGATCTCATCACTCGGCATCCGCCCTTTGGCATCAGTCTTATTTCTGACTTCTTTCTTGTCGACGTGGTGTCTCCTGCCACTGGTGCGGGTTCAACGGTTTCACTTTACGAGGTACGTCTACCGTTTTCGACGTTTTCTCACTGCTTACAGTTTTCAGCTATTTTGTGAAGCCCTCGTATCAGTATTGTTCTGAGAAACAGGTGGGCATGAATACCAAAAACGCCAAGGCTGCCATGAACCATTGCAGACAAGGGTCTGAGAGACATCAGGCTGCAGTCTCTTCCTGGAGACATGTCGATTATGATGAGAACCCCCTAGCTGTGGAGAAACCTTTCTCATGGGGTTTTGTCCTTCAGTTTTCGTGATAGCCATCGCTCGGTGAGCAACGCGTGGAAAGAGCAAGAGCTTTCCAAGGAGAAATGGCATCAGCCTTACTCCACATGAAGGTTGAAAACCAGGGGCGTCTTTTTCATTGAAGTAAAGGGAACCTACTCCTTCGTACTCAATCTGGTTTCCGATAACGCCTGCCAAACTTGAATGAGAAAGTTTTCGGTTGACTCAGAACAGGATGTATAGTCCCGCGTGGCAAAGTGATGGAAACAAAACGCACACGAACCAAGTCGAAGTCACTGTAAAACGCACACGAACCAAGTCGAAGTCACTGTATGCGCATTGTAACGAGACGGTATGAGTCTCCGTTTTGATTCCGCTTTCATTTGCCGACTGAACCTGAGCTACGTCTCCGGTTAGGAAGTATAACTGCTTACCAATGGCATTGACCACTAAGAAGTGTGCTGAAATGAATATACAAGCATAGAGAAGACGAATCGGTCCAAGCTCGCACACAGTGAAGGCTTTGCAGTCATTTACGCCGGTGAGACAGAATAATCTGACTGTTCCATACACTCCTTCTCAATAACACTGTCTAATAACTTATGGAATAAACCAACTGCTTCGTCGAAGATAATGAAGTGATATCATGCATCTTGTACGGCACAGCCGATAAACAATCTGTCATTGACTCTAGGATATACATGTTTGCCCCGATACAGGAATTTACACATGGTCGGAAAGAAACAACCAGTTGCGTCGTTACAGAGACAGGAAACTGACACTACAAACGCGTAAAATGTCCATCGCTAGGTTTGCGGTGATGAATCTTCGCATGGCCATGATGAGAATGCCTTGCATGTCGGTGAAGCTTCGAACGCGATGTGTAAGATTGTCCAGGATAGCCACGTTTGTCGACAACTCTACCGGCAAAGTTGCATCCTGAGTCGGCAAATTGACCGACCTTGCCATCGCCGAGCTTGCCACCTAAGGGTTTCTCGTCGCCTTTGCATCGTCTGCTCAAAATGCCGTTACTTCTGCGATTCCTGTTCCGTCCGTTGTTGCCACCGCCATTATTGCCGCCACCGTTGTTGCCGCCGCCGTTGTTGCCGCCACCGTTGTTGCCGCCGCCGTTGTTGCCGCCGCCGTTGTTGCCGCCGCCGTTGTTGCCGCCGCCGTTGTTGCCGCCGCCCCGTTGTTGCCGCCGCCGTTGTTGCCGCCGCCGTTGTTGCCGCCGCCGTTGTTGCCGCCGCCGTTGTTGCCGCCGCCGTTGTTGCCGCCGCCATTGTTGCCGCCGCCATTGTTGCCGCCTCCATTGTTGCCGCCGCCGTTGTTGCCGCCGCCGTTGTTGCCGCCGCCATTGTTGCCGCCTCCATTGTTGCCGCCGCCGTTGTTGCCGCCGCCATTGTTGCCGTTGCCATTACCACCCTCGTACTTGCCATGATGATATGATTTCGAACCATAGTGCTTGTCATAATGCTTGTGGGATTCAGCGCTAGGAACGACTGGTTCTGTGACAGGTACAACGAGCGCATCTACTTCACGCTGAAGACGGCGAGTTACCGTCATACAACTAGCAAGCATAGATGAGGAAGCAAACCTGGCCGCTAGACAACCCCACGCTACTTGATATGAAGACACCAAGAGCAAGAAAGGCGACCAGGCGAGCTCGAGTGAAAACCATTGCGACACGTAGATGAATGCTTTGGAGGCAGAGATAATGATCGTTGCGGGAAGAGTTGGAACTGGGGGGTTCTGGAGAACGCATCTGGCCTTTTAAACCTTTGCAACCTGGCGGCTGACAAGCTTCGGATCGGCCCATGGCAATGACGTCAGGTTTCACCCAGTGTGGTCAAATATGACCAAACACGCGGATAACGACCACGGGACTTCAGGAACCGAACAAAAAATGTTGATTTTTATAAAATGATCCTTCAAGCTTCAGGGGCTCTCTCATCCTTTGCAAAGGGAACTTTTGTGGGTCCCACTCATTTTTCGACGAATCTAACGACCTATGCAATCTCCACGTCTTTCACTTGTCGATAATGTCCAACCCTCCGAGACAACTCCTCTTCTAACGCGTCCAGGTCAAGGCTCCGAGTCTAGGAGACTCAAGTTGTACATCAACAACTTTCGACGTTCGCTTAAGCGCCGACAACGCTTGACTGCCATAAGGCAAGTCAGACTAGACGTCTCTGAAGCTACTGAACAGCCATCCGATGATTCAACCCTGTCTTGTGCGGGTCGGGACGCAAGCCCCACTAGCCGGTCCCCATGCAAACCTTCTCAACCAGACTCACTTCGCTCTCCATCGCCCTCGAAACAATCCCGCAAGAGCCTTTTATCTAGCATCTCGTTGACACTGGAAAACCATGGCAGTGTCGCGAGGGACCACCTTGCTTCGGAAAGGACGTTCCTTGCTTACGTTCGGACGAGTTTAGCGATAGCTTCTTCAGGAGTAGGTCAGCATAAGCATGGTACCTTTTGCACTCGTTACGCTTGCTGATGTCCTTGTGACAGCTCTTGTCCAGTTATTCACCACCGCTTCTTCGAATCTTCAACACCATCGGCTTCTCATCTACATACGTCCTCTTGGTGCAGTTACCATTATCATGAGCCTGATTGTTCTCTCGATTGGTATGCATCAAACATATCGTTTTAAAAGTTCTCAACTGCAAGAAACCAGGTGTCATTAGATACTTCTCCGTTCAAGCAGCTTTGACGAAAGGCTGTTTCCCAGTCGCTCGCGCGGTGATGGGCTTCATCACACTGATCCTCCTCTTTCTCATCATCGTTACATTTGCAATCTTGGCGGCCGGAAGATTGGGAAACCTGTGAGGCTAGTTCCTTTCTAGTTTTCTGATAGCGTGCAGATACACGCCAAATCATCGGGAATATGATTTACAAACGGAGCAACGGTTATCGGCGGACTCCCCATCTACACTTCTGCATCTTTAAATACCCAAAGGCATTTCTGTATCGATACCATTGCATCTTCAAATCTACTGATTCTAACCATTTATGGATCAAAGAAGGAATATACTTTCCCTGCGATGTTATCATATGACCGGAGACCCTTGCTCTTTGGCCGACGTGTCCGTACGCGGATATGTCACGAGTCAGTATGTGGGATGATTTGAGTCCATGTCCAAGTGTAAGGTCCGACTCAGGTCTTTCTGTCTCTGACATCTCAGAAATGCAGACGCGACGCGTTATATACGTCACGTGCTTGCCAACCGTGTGCCCATCTCGGTTGAAACAACTTCTCTCAGGTTGACACCGAGAAATGATTTGGCTTCTCAACATCAATGTCAACGACAGTGCGACGCAAAGGAAAGGCAAAATACGAAAAGGACGACCTCCTTGACCCTCCAGCAAAGATCGTCAAGGCAGTGAGGAGACGTGGGAGTCTTCTAAGGTTAGTCCAGGGTCGGGGCCCAGTCTTCTCTGGGGTCCAGTCAAATGCTAAGTCTCACTTCAGGAAGAGGAATGCATGGGTCCTGCTTGTCAGCGTACTAGCAGTGTTTACTGTCTTGCTTTACTATGATTCCATTCGAGGTATCTTTCGACAAAACCCTGGCACCTGGCAAGAAAACGAAGCGACACAAATGACCTATGAACAATGGGCTGAAGACGCTCGGAATGGTACAGATGCCTTTAGAATTGTTGATATACCAGGTAAGGGCAAGGGCATGATTGCTATCCGCGATATCGAGGTAAACCAATCTCAATCTCGGATCGAGTCAACATTCAAGACCCCTTCTAGCAAGGAGAGCGAATACTCAAGGAAAAGCCTGCATTTGTGGTTCCAAGTCAGAGTATGTATCCCACGTTTGCCGGCTGTATACCGAAATCATTGACAGAAATCCAGCCTCCGAGTCTCCCAGTGCTATTATCGCAAGCTTCTTGCGGGAGGCGAGTTCTCACGATCGTGAGGCTTTTCTGGACCTTTCCTATGTCAACTTTCCGGAGGACCTGGACCCGGAAATCTACATAGATGAAGTTGTCTTGGCAATATTCCAGACCAACGCCATTGCGGCGGGCACGGGAGTAGGCATATTCCCCAAAACAGCGCGAATGAACCATGGCTGTTCAAGTGCTTTTAACGCTGTCTATACCTGGCGTGATAGGGAAGAAGTTCTTGTTGTCCATGCTTTGAAAAAAATTTTCAAAGGAGAGGTGTGGTTATCTTTTAACATCGGTGGTGACCCGTCATGAATGCCTTGAGATCACAGGAGATTCTGACAGCATACACGAACACAAAAAAACCTAGAGCTGAACGGAGGTAGGCTTAATCAGCTTCTATTTGATGGTCCAAGTTAAAAAAAAGTTGGTCAACAGAGCATTCCTGGAGCAGAATTATGGTTTCACTTGTATGTGCCAAGTATGCTCACTGCCTGAGAGCGAATCTCGTGCTTCGGACACAAGATTGATGGACATATCACATGCTTATGCCCGATTTGCAAACTGGGGTCAAGGAACGATTAGTGGCACGGAGGCGATAGACATTGTCAAGCTGATCTGGTCGATCGAAGACGAGGAAGGTTACTGGAGCGAAAGAGGGCAGCTGGCCGCGGATGCTGCCTGGGTTGCTGCAGCTCATTCTGAGTGAGTGGAGCGATAGCACATGGAATTGAACTCTGTATTCATGACATGTCAACAGCGCCGCCGCCACCATTGAATGGGCAAAGCTAGCGATAGAATGGTATGGCTACGAGCTGGGCTACGATAGCGAGCAGGTGCAGGATCTGACTCGGACCGCGATTGACCCCCGCAGTCATCGTGAGTGGGGAAGTCGCGAGACACAAAGGATCGGTGGGCCGGGTCGACGCTGAGGCCGGGTGTATGTGTCAGAGGATTTGTGTAAGAGAGAAGATGCGGAATCTATAGCTGGTGAAATGCCGGCATATGACATGATCCATTTAAAAAAGATGACTTTGTACAATGCAAAATTGATTGTACGATAAGCGCGGCTTGTAAAATCAACGGGGCAAGGAACGCAAGAAGGTCGAAAAGGGCGTGGATCGGGCTCCGGCGGTGATCCGAATTGAAAAGCCTCAACAGCCACGTCCAAACTCTCTCAAGTACATAACGACTTGTTTTGATCTCTCGTCTTATATTCTTCTCTCATCAAGGACCCATCTTTTTGTTGCTCCTGGTTGCCCTATACAGGCCAGTTGAGCACACTTTACTGGTATTTTCTGCTTATCCTTGATCATGACCGACCCCAATCGTACCACCTTTTCCTCAGCTTTTCCCTTGTCTTTCTTGACGACGGCTATGAGCACAACTTCCACCTCGGACATCATCATTCTCGCCCTTGGTGTCGGCCTCGCTGCTGCATACCTCTTCCGTGATCAGCTGTTTGCTGCCTCCAAACCCAAGACCGCCCCAGTTGTCGTCTCTAAGGGTCAGAATGGGTCTGGGAATCCTCGAGACTTCATCGCGAAGATGAAGGAAGGGGTGAGTCGTTTTCTCGTCATCACCGCCCAATATGTTCTCTTACCTCGGTCTTTTCTAGAAAAAGCGTCTAGTTATTTTTTACGGTTCGCAGACAGGCACAGCAGAGGAATATGCTATACGTCTTGCGAAAGAAGCCAAGACTAAATTTGGTCTCGCTTCTCTCGTCTGCGACCCGGAAGAGTACGACTTTGAAAACCTTGATCAGCTTCCGGAAGATTGTGCAGCCTTCTTTGTCATGGCTACATATGGCGAAGGTGAACCGACAGACAATGCCGTGCAGCTTATGCAGAATCTTCAAGACGAATCCTTCGAATTCAGCAATGGCGAGCACAAGCTTTCAGGCCTCAAGTACGTCGTCTTCGGTCTCGGTAACAAAACCTACGAACATTATAACTCGATCGGACGTGCGGTTGATGCGGAACTGACGAAGATGGGTGCTATCCGTATCGGCGAGCGTGGCGAGGGTGACGACGACAAGAGCATGGAAGAAGATTACCTGGAATGGAAAGATGGTATGTGGGAGGCATTCGCCACTGCTCTCGGGGTTGAGGAGGGTCAGGGTGGGGACTCTGCCGATTTCGTTGTTTCCGAACTGGATTCCCATCCCCCGGAGAAAGTTTACTTGGGTACGTCTATGCTAGTAGACATTGTGGATTGATTTCTAAAACAACCCCCTAGGCGAGCTCTCCGCTCGTGCGCTTACCAGGACTAAAGGGATTCATGACGCCAAGAACCCCTACCCTGCCCCCATCTCGGAGGCGAGGGAGCTCTTCCAGAACCCCGCAGCTCGTAACTGCGTTCACATAGAACTCAACACAGAAGGATCAGGTATCACGTATCAACACGGCGACCACGTCGGTGTTTGGCCCTCGAACCCTGATGTCGAGGTCGACCGTCTACTTTGCGCTCTTGGACTCATGGACAAGAAAGACCATGTTATTGGAATTGAATCGTTAGATCCCGCTCTCGCCAAGGTTCCTTTCCCTGTCCCTACCACTTATGCTACTGTCCTTCGTCATTACATCGACATCAGTGCTGTCGCAGGTCGTCAGATTCTCGGAACATTTTCCAAATTCGCTCCTAACCCAAATGCGGAGGAGATCTTGAAGAAGTTGAACACCAACAAAGAAGAATACCATAATGTTGTTGCTCTCGGATGTCTCAAGCTCGGCGAGGTTCTTCAAATTGCCGCTGGCAACGACACCAAGCCTCACCCAACTACGGAAAATACCACAGCTTGGTCGATTCCCTTCGATATCATTGTCTCTTCCATTCCCCGCTTACAGCCTAGGTACTACTCTATTTCGTCCAGTCCCAAGCTTCACGCCAATTCTATCCACGTCACTTGCGTTGTTCTCAAATACCAGTCCGAGGCCAGCCAACATGCTCCCCAGAAATGGTGTTATGGTATCGGCTCGAATTTCCTGTTCAACCTTCGTTACGCTGCAAATGGCGAAACTGCGTTAATTGCTAGTTCACCCGACGCTGCTGTTGCGTCAGTGCCCTCGTACCAGATTGAAGGACCTCGTGGTATGTATAAGGACGACACTATCTACAAGGCTCCCATCCACGTTCGACGCTCAACCTTCCGTCTCCCGACCAACCCTAAAAGCCCTGTCATTATGATTGGTCCTGGCACTGTAAGCAGCTAATCATTATATCAACGTATTTTGACTGATTTCGATGACTCCAGGGCGTTGCTCCCTTCCGTGGTTTCGTCCAGGAACGTGTTGCTCTCGCGCGCCGCTCGATTGAAAAGAACGGACCAGACGCACTTGCTGACTGGGGTCGCATATCGCTTTTCTACGGATGCCGCAGGTCTAACGAGGACTTCCTATATGCTGATGAATGGCCGAAATACGCCGAGGAACTCCAGGGCAAATTCATTATGCACTGTGCATTTTCGCGCCAGAACTACAAGCCGGACGGAAGCAAAATCTACGTGCAGGACCTGCTGTGGGATGATAGGGAGCACGTTGCTGAAGCTATTCTCCAGGGCAAGGGCTACGTATACATCTGCGGTGAAGCGAAAAACATGAGCAAACAAGTCGAGGATGTGCTTGCACGGATTCTCGGCGAGGCAAAGGGTGGTTCCGCTGCGGTGGAAGGTGTTGCTGAAGTTAAATTACTCAAGGAGCGGTCGCGACTTATGCTGGACGTCTGGAGTTAAGACTCTCGTGTTATTTTTCCCCTTGTACTCTCAGTGTCGGATACACGTCTCTCTGGTACTTCCATAGGTATTCATCACCTTTATTTTACACAATAACGTAGTTGCATGGAATTACTGGCAGACACGTAGATTTTGAATAGAATAAGATTCACCATTTGTCTTGAAGTCGTGAGTTTCGGGCCGAATGTTCGCACATTTCTTTTTGCTCCACTTGCTCCGGAGATGTTGAGAGCGTCCTTAGCGAGACCTCTCGTTGCTCGTCATTTCTCCTCAACGTTTTCAAGACGTAGCATACCTCCAAAGCCATCTGCCGAATCTTTGGAGTCGCATGAGCTGAATACCCCAACAACATCATCATCGCAGCCCCCGTCGCACGGACTAGAACAAAGACTACTAGACGATATACTAGAGAAAAAATCTTCGCCCTTTCAGGATGACTTGGATGCATTCAAACAACGCGTTCGGGAATGGAGGGACCAAGCAGTCGTATCGTTCCGCAACAGAGCAGACGAATTCACTGCAAAGTCCAAAGTGACGTTCTCTCAGCTCGGCTCTGAGCTCAACAGAGTTACGGGCTACGAAGTCATAGATGCCTTGAAACGTGAGGTTGTGGAACAAGGTATGTATCTTATTGCTATTTTTCTATCACTCTTCGTCCACAGCTAACTTGAACTCACGACAGAGGCACGAATAAATGCTACGCGGCAGGCCGCACGCCAAGCGAAACAATCCTATGATGAAGCGGTGGCCCAGCGCTCAAACTCCCAACGCGAAGTCAACGACCTACTACAGCGCAAATCACTCTGGACGGATACCGACGTGAGCCGGTTCACGACACTTGTACGGCAAGACCACCTCTACGAACAGGAGGAAGCGCGCGCAAAAACAGCCGTGCATGAGATGGAGAATGCTGTAGAACGCGAGTTCAGCGAGCTCATGCGCACTATTCTCGCCCGATACCACGAAGAGCAGGTTTGGTCCGACAAAATCCGTAGTGCGTCGACATACGGGCAGCTTGCTGCACTCGGTCTTAATATGATCGTATTCGTTATGGCTATCATAATCGTGGAGCCGTGGAAGCGGCGGAGGCTTGCACAGACTTTTGAGAAAAAAGTTGAGCAACTCAGTCTGGAGAATGAAGCGAGGGTTGGCGCAAGCATGGCCGAAATCGGGGCTCAGCTTGCGGATCAGGAACGACTTATACTCCATCTCAGAGACGTGACACAAAGTCTCCTGACTCCCCCTCCTGTTGAAATAACCGCTCCTACTGAAGAAATTAAACGGGACGCGGTCGCCTATGAGAAGAGGATTGAAGAGGTCAAGGATAAACAGGTAATTACTACTATACAATTGACACGAGGAAATCTTGAGTTGGCGGCAGTGGCCACTGGCGCATTTGTATTTGGGGTAGCTAGTTCTTTAATTTTCATGCGGTAATACAGGATAATATCAAAAGTGGCACAAATCCAGCATGTTCGAGTGTTCAGAACGCAAAGCTCGATCATGCATTAAGACTTTTATATACACGACAGTGCACCCTTATACACAATTTCAAAGGACGTCAAGGTAGTTTGCCGAGAGAGATCATAGGACGCACCTGTCATTGAGAATTTCGGGTACATTATCAACCATTCGAGATGATTCCCAAGTATCGACGTTCCACTTGCTCCAACCCCAACCGTCTTTGATCTGAATATTCCGAGAAGCTGTAAGCCAAGCGAAGGAGGGAAGGGCCAAACATACCTCGGGTTTCTTATGTGGTGCCAGAATCACCAGCCATCTAGCCTTTGAGCTTAATTCCCATAGAAGAGAGAAAAGCTCGGAAGGGCTATCCACAAGATGGAGGGCGAATGAGCAGACGATTATGTCGATAATGGGATGAGGTTCTGTAGCCCTTTCAGGTGTGTCTTCATCTTTGGATAGAGGTGGCAAAGCGCCTTCTGCGATGTCTTTGAAGGACAGCGCCGAACATGGTAGATGAACTCGGTCACAATAGGCAGTTGAGGTGTACTGGGACCTTGAACATAAGCAGTAGCGAACTTCTAAGTTTTGTATAGACTAACTGGATCTGCTGCTAGAATTGTAGGGAGACCCAACTCGGGCCCGATGGCTATCGACGTGATCTGAGGTTTCTTCTGAGGTCGTGCTAAAGGCTGTTGATTGGAAGAGTGTCCAGTGCGAGAATCATACAGCTGCCGTCCGAGCTGCCACCATTCTTGAAAAGCGACAGTTGCCTCTCCGCTGCAAGTCATTTTTACTTCGATAGTTGAGGAGCTAGTCGGATATTACCAACCTACCTATGCATTTTCAATAATGTCAGAATTACATCTGGTAGATTTCGTACCACAAGCCATGTCGAACATGATAACATTATCCCGCCTATTAAGATCTGCTGCTAATTCCATTTCCCACCATCTGATGAACAGAGACGTTATGGACTTGCCTCAGTATCACCAGTCTTCAACTCAACTTGTTTAACCATTGGAATAGACATCTACGAACACCTGGAAAATGTGGATTGCGATAACTTGATCCAACTTTGGTATAATACTACATGAAAGTGGGGCCCACGGGAGGAAGGGGAAGTAAAAAATAAGGAATGTAAGTAATTGCACTGACCTCAGAAACACCTTGTTGATAGTTTTCCCGCATGGAATGCGAAAGGTTTCCTGCAACAGCGACACGATCCCCTCGAGACATCGCGCAATTGCGTGAAAGCAGCACTTGGAAAGCAAGATTACCGGTCCGAGAAAAGTTGAACCAAAAATAGCGGCATTTCTCGACAAATAATTTAAACTTGCTTGCTTATGTACCATGACCTCGTTTATTATCAAAGACCACTTAGACCGCCCTCAAGCACCTTCATGGACTCAAAAGGCAGACTCAACTTGCACTTTTTGCCGCATCATCAATAACGAACTACCTGCCTATAAAGTGTATGAAGACGATGAGATTGTAGCTATCCTAGGTGCGTGATGATGGCAACAAACCATCTCCCCCTATATAATCCATCCCAAATACATAATGAGCTACACATCGACCGTTGATTGAAATGTAGACATCTTACCTCTCCGAAGAGGACATGTCCTTGTCATACCCAAGATACACTGTACTAGATTATCGGAGCTACCAGCCGACTACGCGGCTGCGACGGGTAAAGCAGTGACAAGAGTCGCCCAAGCCTTGACAAAAGGTACGTTTTCCTGGACCGTCCCTGGACCAATTGTTACTTGACTAATTATTCTTACCAGTTCTGAATAACACCGCTTTGAATGTCGTATGCAATCAGGAATACGCACAAGTGGTACCTCATGTCAGTTTTCCTGCATGCTCCTAAGCCTTGGCTATATGAAATAAACACTGATATGTAGGTTCATTATCACATTATACCCGCTCCGACGCTTGGGACGGCATCGGAACCAATTAAACCTTGGAAAGAACCCTCGTCAAACAAGCCTACGATGAAAGAGATGCATCGGATGGAATTTGAATCCCGGCGTGAACTGGACGAAGATGACGCTGGTTTCCTGGTAAAAGAGATACGAGCTCGCTTGTAAATTAAATATCATCATGGTTGAGTCGCAAGACGCTAGCAGATCATCAGACGAGAGAGTAAGAGCCACTGGCTTATTGGGTTTACTTTCCTTGAGGTCAAAGATGGATGCAATATTTTTCTTAGTATTGTTATTCTCTCCAGTGTGTATATGATGCGACGTACTCGTCCGTTCTTTTTGTCTTCACGTGAGATGTTCTGACGCGACTGGTCACGTCACGTATCACTCTTCGTTTGCCACCATGAAGGCAACTGCAGACGCTAGTGCACTAGTCTTGGAAACGCAAATCCTTGAATCTCAAGAAACACACGAACATGTTTCTGTGGCTCAGGAGGATGTCCAAAATGTACCACCGCCAGAGAAGAGGAAGAGAGTCCCTAAAGAACCTGTCACGTTGGTACGAGAGGCCGGAAAATCACTATTGCCATTTTCTAGGGTACAGAAAATCATCAAAGCAGACAAGGTCGAATTACAGGTCGTGTAGAAATTTAACAGGCTTATATCCATGCAGGAAATTCCTATTGTGGCAAAAGACGCGACATTTCTGATCTCCCTTGCAACGGAAGAATTCATTAGACGCCTTACAGAGGCCGGAAAGATGGTTGCAGAACGAGAAAAGAGAGCTACTGTACAGCACAAGGATATTGGTGTGTCCTGATTACCTGCTCGATCCCGATTGGTAACACGGGCTTTCTCCAGCGACAGTTGTGCGCAGAGCAGACGAGTTTTTGTTCCTTGAGGGTGAGTCACTACACTCCTTCTCATATATCCATCTACAACTCACCGGTGTGGACTGGGTAGAAATTATACCATGGGTCTCAGCCGATCCACCTGCAAAGCGCAAATTACGAAACATAGAAACTGCCAGTGACAGGGAGCAGCAATCGATACATCAGTTCGTGGTCAATACAAATCGTGCTGAAGACAAGGAGGTTTCTGAACCGGCGGATATTGTGATGAATGAAGATGGTACGATGGGTATACAAGGTGGAGACTCGGACCAGGATGATTTCGAATAAATTCGTTTGCTCAAAAGTCTATGAGATGAGTTGACGCGACGCGCAGGTCACGTGAGCTGCGGCGAGTCCCCGGACATCGGGCCGTAGATTCCCATGGCGCTACTAGACAACGACTTGGTCATCGTTCGCTACGACCTTCGCATTTCACTGCACAGTGAGCGATCTGGGCTGAGATGAAGATTGTTACCACATTTCACCAGCCCTCATCTGTCTTGGCGTCAGTAAAGTGTCAGCTTTCGTCCAGAGACCTTGAACATTTGGTCGTGGCCAAGTCTAATAGACTCGATGTATATTCCTTGCAACCTCATGGCCTACAACACCAATGTGGCTTGGAGCTCAGAGGCACTGTAGCATCTCTAAAAAGTGTCCCTATTCCTGTGTGCCTTGATTGTTTGTAACTTGATAATTTGTCGCTGACAGACCATCCAGGGTTCTACACGGTCGAACCTTCTGCTTCTGTTAAGCCACCCTGACCCAGAGCTCATCTTCCTTGCATACTCAGAAAACTCGTACGGAAGCCAACTCACGGCAACAAAACAACTCTCGCTCTATGAGCGCACCCCACGATCTGCCGAATTCTTCAACGATATTGTGGTTCATCCATCAGGGAAATTGGCTGTAGCCAGTTGTTACGTTGGTAAGCTTAGAATCATTAAGTTGAAAGCGGGTGATTATGAAGAGGATTTCGACGTCGTGTGCGTTCTCAGTACTTATGACCACCTCCCTTCGTGCTTGCTTATGAATACATGATAAAGATTGCGCGAGCTCAATCTTCTTTGCCTCGAATTTTTGCCTCTCCAAGAAGACGAGTACGCGCTGGCCATACTACACATTGACTACCAAGAACATGTACAACTCCTTGCACGCGAAATATTACTTGAGGAGTTGGAATTGTCAAGTACCCCATCCATAGTCTTAACTCCTACAGCAATTCCGGACAAACTTGTACCCTATCCCGATGAGATCACGCTCAGACTGTTCGCAATTCAGCCGCAATCCGCCGAGGATAGTGATATCGAGGAGGATTGTTTTTTGGGAGGATTACTGGTCATTGGTGGGCGGAAGATAGTGATGTACGAGTTAGCGAGCTCACAGGGACAAGCGAAGCAAAGATCGAAACGGAGAAGGTTGGAGAAGAAAAAGAAGAGCATGGACGCGGCTGATGTCGAGGATGCGCGAAATAAGGAGAGGGCAAGAGAGGGTAGAGCAAGAAAGGTCAACGGGAGCGTAGCTTGGCCATGGAGTGAAGTAACTGCGTACGTTTTTGGTATATCTTGTCCTTAATCCCACTAACTATCTTGTAGAGTTTGTACTATTGACCTCGTCCCACGTTTCATTATTGGTGACGCTTATGGCCGCCTTTCATTGCTGTCATTAGAGAGTGTAAAGGAGAAGGGGCTGATCCTGATCCCTCTCGGAGAGGTACCATCCTTGATCTCTTTTCGTACCGTCAATCGTTCATACACTTCAACAGGCATCGCCGGCAAATTCCTTGACATACCTTACATCACAGACTATCTATCTAGGCTCTCATCTCGGTGATTCGCAGTTATTGCAACTCTCGCCTACGCCTGTCTCTTCTCTTTCTACTCCCACTCTTCCGATATCATCCGACATCAAGACTGTCACAGCGGACAAACTAAGCCGTTCCTTTTCTAGCAAGGGCAAGGCCAGAGCAATCGACGATGATGATTCGCTGGATCCCACAAAAGGTGTCATTATCGACTCAAAAGGATCTTTCATCACCGTTCTTGACACTTTCAGAAACATTGCTCCAATTGTTGATGCTATCCTGGTAGATACTGATGGTAGCGGAGAAGTAAGTATCATCTTGAATTGCAACTGCTATTCTCATTTTTTTTCCCCTTTTGCGTAGCGACAGGTTGTCACATGTTCAGGAGGGGGAAACAGAGGGAGTTTGAACATAGTAAGGAACGGGGCTGACTTCCAAGAACTAGCCTTTGTACCAGGGTTGACGGACGTCGTGAGAGTATGGGGTATTCGCGATGAGTTCGAAGACACGTAAGACGTCTATGTATCTCTGGCCACTTGCTGCGTTCTCACTCTTATCTTTTAAGTCATGACAGCCAAATACTGGTTTCAACTTTGGAGAAGACTCATCTCCTCCGAATCAACGATGCAGGGAGTAGTACAACCTTGACTTATGTCAAAGAGACAGGTCTTACTCATGATTCTGGCCTGGTAACTGACGTTCCTACTCTTGCGTTCGGTAACGTTGCCCGTCGCGTTATCGGCAGTTCTGGAAAGCCTGCGTACCAAAACTCGCAGTTCTTGGTACAAGTCACCAAGAAAGGGGCGATCATGTACAAATATGATACCTTTACAAAGTTATATGAGAAGATTGCCGGTTCAGATTTGAGTGGTTCAGAGGTAGTGGCAGCCGATCTCAATGCTAGTCAAGTCTTTCTAGCGCTTGCGGGAGGAAGATTAGTGGCTTTGACAATTGAAGATCAATCGTTCAGAGTATCGATGTACGCTCTAAAATTCTTTTGGAGGACTCATCCTGAACTGTACCTCTCAGAGACAATGCAGCGGGTCAAAAAGCTCATCCTTTGGAGATATGTGCGGTATCGTGTGCTCCCCTCGATCCTGCCAAGCCATACACCAACCATGTAGTGGTGTCATACTGGGATACTAGAACAGTAGAGATTTTTACCATTGAGCCGCGAGGCATGGTTTCTGATGCGAAGACGCTACCGCTCCCTGCTTTCGCTAACTCGGTGCTGCTCCACGACTTTGCCCCGGACAAAGATAATCATCGTCATTATCTACTAGCTGGGTTATCGGATGGCACTGTTGCCTATTTTATCTGGAAGAACAAACAGCTCAGCGACAGAAAAATTGTTCCCCTTGGGCACATACCAGTATCCCTCTCCGCGTGTCAGATCGATGGAAAGCGTTCTGTCTTTGCAGCAAGTAATAGAGCCACAGTCTTCTCATGGGAGAAGAAACGGCTTCACAACTCGCCTATCATGTTAAGGGTGAAAATCTATTCTGTCTATCTTGAGCGTATAAGCTTAGGTCTTTCTCTTAGGACATTGTCACTGCTGCCCCTCTGAACACGGCAACGTTCCAGTCATCCCTAGTCCTGGCCACACCTATGACACTCTTTGTCGGTCGAGTGCGAGACCTCGATAAAATGCATATCCGAACTGTGAGCTCTCTCTCAGTTCCGTTATGCAGTACTCTGATCGTATATGCTGAAGGTTCCATTGGGACTGGACAATCCATTCAGAATTACCTATGAACCAAATCTCAAGGTCTTTGGGGTGGGCATTGTTAGCAACAAACCCGATAGGATAGGTGATTTTCGCGAGACCCAAAGCTCATTCAGGCTCTTGGATGACACGACATTTGATGGCAAGTAAACATCATCTAGCTCTTGCTTCTATTGATAGGAATTCTAGCTCTTGCCAACTACAATTGCGAGATAAACGAACGACTCACGGCTATTGCTACTTATACTCCCGAAATTAATGGAATATCGACTCCTGTGTTTTATGTTGGCGTCCACACTGATGGAGCCGAAATAGAGCCTACTGCAGGAAGGATCCTCGTTCTCTCTGCCGTCCCGGTTGGGGGACCATCAAAGACTTCAAATTTGCATCTCTCCCTTCTTGCCGCGGCAGATGTTCAAGGATGCGTCTACGCCTTATCCTTCATTAATGACACAGTTGTTGCCACGGTCAATTCTTCGGTAAAACTGGTCTCGCATTGCAATCCAATCGTTTTTCTCAGATTTTTCATAGGTGATATTGTTCAAACTTGAAAGCTCCGACGGTGTCCCGCGCTTCGAACGCATAAGCGACTGGAATCACAACTATCTTGTTACCAGTCTGGCAACATATGATGATCGTATCATCATTGGAGACCATCTGAGCTCTGTTTCACTACTTGCAGTCGCGAATGGGAAGTTAGAAAATCTCGCAAGAGACTATGGACCAAGATGGCCTGTAGCTGTGGAGGCGTCAGACAAGGATGGTATTATCGGCGCCAACGTAAATTTTACTTATTCTTTAATCTGCTGCTAATCTTCAAAACCGCTCAGTTGGATCTAAACCTCCTGACTTTCAAACTGACGAGGCCTCTCGGCCGCCCGTCCTTGGAATGTGATGGTAATTATTATCTAGGTGACTTTGTCACCAAATTCATACGTGGTGCGTTTGAGAAAACATTTCCTATCTCATCCTAAGCTGATCCTATTTACAGGCTCATTGACTTCGGATTCCTCGAAGAGTACGGATTCAAAAGCGACCCATGTCTTCTTCTCCTCTTCGGGTCGCATCGGTGTCATTGTCGAGGTCACCGATCCTTCGTTAGCATTACACCTAACAGCGCTCCAGAGAAACCTCGCTAGTGCTGTCACAGGTGTGGGAGGAGAGTCACACGCCAGGTATGGCCATCACAATATCATCACATTGGTATGTATTATCATACTTGGCAGGTTCCGAGCGCCAAAGAACAAGAAGGGTCGTAGCGATGCAGACCCTGCAGCCTTCGGTTTCATCGATGGCGACTTTGTGGAACAATTCCTATCGCACTTGGGTACTCCCGACGTTATCGAAAAGATTATGGCTGGGCATAACGATCCAGAACGATTGACGATTTCTACTGAAGAGATACAGGCGGTCCTCGAGAATCTTCAAAGTCTTCATTGAATTGGTGATAATAACGAGATGATGATATTGATAATGACAATGTATGCTACTAATTTGCGATTGAGTGAGAAACAAAAGGTAAGAAGAAATGGGTGAAGAGAAGAGAAGTCGATGAACCGTGATGACGCAGATCAGAAGGTTTACCAGAGAGATGTGATGTACCACCTAAGGTACTGCCGCAGGTTCAAGGAGAAGAATGTCTGAGTGTCCGTATTTGCCACCAAGGCACCCACGTCGACTTCGACGTCCACTGGTGGTGCAAAATAAAAGCCTGACACAAGAACAAGGTAGCTGCATAAAGCCTTCAATATACATCGGCAATAATGATAATAAGAGACACACCTAAGAATAAGGATACTGCCTCTGTGATAGTTGCTCTTTGCTTCGATATATGTATAAGTCATCAAAAACATTGATAGAATAAGTGAGACCACATCCCAACGGGGGAAAGTAAGCCTTCGATGAAATCAATGTGTATTCATGAGGCAAACCATAAGCACCCACGTGAAAGACTTGGCAACTTCTCCGGCGGATCCTGGGTTGTACCATGCGGAGAAGGCGACCATTGCAGGGATTTGAAGTAGGCAAACTTGCAATGCATATGCGGACCCGATCTCCATGCTAATACAAGGGATCAGTAGAGTGTACTGACACCAAAGGATGATCCGACCTGAGAGCAATATTATTGTTCAGCGCGAACGAGATCGCATTCATGAACTCGGTCGTATTAGGAACCAAGGCAAACAACGTAACGCCAAGGAACTTTTCATCTATTCCAGAATCCTGGAGGATAACATCAACGACGTCAACAAGCAGTTCTACAAGACATTATGGTCTCAGTGTTCGGAATTTTGAATTTTGAATGGATACAGCAAACGTACCTGCAATGACAGCATACAAAGCCGTGCATGCGAGCAGCACGCTAGCACTGGTTTTACGGCTCCAGGAAGGTGCGTGATGTCCATGTCCCCCGTGAGCTTGCTTTCCATGAGGATGCGCTTGATGGTTTCTTAACGCACTAACCGTCGCCGCTGCAACAGCCCGCGCAAAGTCATCGGTCGTCATGTTCTCTGGAACGTGCCCCGTGGCTTTGACAGTGCGATCTACTGTTTCCAGGATAGGAGCGAACTGAGGCATGGGAGATTGGGCGGTAGGTTGGGCGACAGAGACGTGATGAGGGTACGAGGCCGGAGAGAGAGAAACACCAATTGATTGAGCACTTTCCTGACGGGACAAGGGTTCTCCCATTGGAGATGAATGGGGCCGGGTCTCATCGCGAGGGATTGGAATCGCTGGCGAAGTTTGCTTCAATTGAAGCGGAGGACCACACTGTGAGGTGCTAGAGGGATGGCTCGAGGGAATGATGCGGTGATATCCTGACGGGCGGTCCCGCGGAATTTCCATGGGATTGAGAAGAGGCCCAGGATTTTGCCAGATTCGAGAGGCATGGGTGTGGAGGGAGAACCAGAGGCCGATGAGGTAGGACTGTGATCCAGTCAGCATAAGCACAATCCTGATGATAGGCACGCTGCACATACAAAGAGTAGTACAGATGCACAAAAGTACATCAGTGTCTTGACAGTGGATTGGTAGAACGGATCGGTGGCAGGGTCCGGATGTTGGTAAGAGCAGCTATCACAGGTCCATGGTGCATCTCCTGGGCTTTTGGGACTGGTGGGACATCCTCTGCATACGAGTTGGAACTGAAGTGACAGGACGTCAGGAGACGATTATTAGAACCTAAGCGAGACACACACATTTCCATAGATCTGATAAAACAGAGTAGGGGCCAAAGCGCCAATAATAGCCATGATCAACATCATGCTCGTGACTCCAGCGCTTTTAGCGTTGAACCTTTGCTCTTTATGCCGTAATGCCCCGCTCGCCATACTTATCCCGGGCATGAGCAACACCCCAGCGAGCAAGCTTCCAATTATGGACCCTTCTACAAGCCTGCCTTTACCTTGAGTAAGCGCGATGGCATATAGGATGATCTCAATGATGGAACCAAAGGTTGCGTTGATGACGGCGCCCATTCCTATAGACGACTGCGCAGAGATGGAGGCAACGGCCATTCCAATGAAGTATGAAAGGGGTATGACACTGAGAAGGGAGAGGACAAATATTAAACCACGCGAAGCAATCGTTGCCAGGAAAACGGGCACATGTTTGCCTTCATGCTCTAGTCGTTCCACAATGGAGAGAAGTACCATGCCGTCAAAGATGACGAAGAAGACAATGGGAAGAAGGTTGATGAAGAGGATATTGACACCACCAACGGTGTACTTGTAGTATTGAAGTCCAACAGCACGATATGTACACAGAAGGACCGTAGAAGTTGGAGAACCAGACGGTGCCAATTGGCCTTCAGACAGTCTTGTATGCTTGACAGAGAACTGCGGAACTTGAGCGCTGTCGGCGTCAGTTGTCCTAGCCTCAATGTCCTGGGAGGTCTCCTGCTGATTAGAGGACATGACAATGGCTGGTGGTGCAGCGCAGAATCGAATGGAGGCAGGATGTGAGAAGAGATGCTTAAGTAGAGCCCAATTGAGTTTAGCCATAGGGATGGTAAATACGAGGCCCCAGCAAATGAGACACACGAAAAGCATGAGGGGCGCAATGATGGTAATGATTGCAAACCAGAAGCACACTTTGCCTAACAGATCACTGCCAGTCGTTTTGGTGACGCCGATTGAACTCGTTAGCGATATTGACCTTACCAGCGTGCGCGAGCCATAAGCTTTGGACGGGTATCCATTTGGAGAAAGCAAGTGCGTAGTGTCGCTAGGAATATCTGAGCTCCACGAGACGTTTGAGGCGTAGTGCGCATTATATGTTTCGGGAGTGAGAGTGAGTTCCTGAGTGAGAGGCACGCCTCTGATCGTGGGCACTGAACCAGATCGATCAGAGGGTGGTGGACGCGGTGAACCACGAATGGTGTCCTGCTCAGGCACACTACCTACATCTTCATCAGCAGCATCCTCTTCTGCTGCATCTGTAGAATCGAGATCCCCTTCGACGTATTTACCAAATGGCCATACGAGATACCAGCCGAGTCCGTACACCAGAGAAGCATACCGCTTTCCGCCGCGGGGAACCACGTAGAGAATAGCAGAGACCGTGACACAGACAAGGGCGATCCACCATCCAAAGGCAAGGATCCAGAAGATGTTTCCTGGAAGAAGGTGGCGCTCTGCTTGTGCCGAAGGCACCAAATGAAGCGCCTGATCGGCAACACGATCAAGAGAGCGCGCTTTCTTGTACAGAGCAGGTTTCCATATGGGAAGACCGAAAGGATGTTGAACGTTGATGAGTGATTGACGCTCTTTCACGGTGATCTCGCCGCCTGGGTCGTCAGAGTCTTCAGCTCCAGATTCCTCCGCAATGCCCTTTCCGCGTCGTGCCAGAGAGCGAGAGATGGAGCCGGTATCATCCTCATCCTCGTCGCCATCATTTCCGTTTTCCTCGTCCTCTTCGCCCTCGTCAAGGGGATCCCTGCGATGTGTGAGACCAGTGGCGTGAGAGCTGCTGCCACTGGTACTTCGCAGGCGTGTTGATCGCACAGACGGGCTTCGGATAGGTAGGGGGCTGCGCACGCTGTGAGTGGAGGCTACTGAGCTTGATGAAGAGTACGAGCTCCCCGGGATGTGGTGATGAGGAACATCTGTCGCGGACCACTGGGAGCTGTAGCTGAAGTTGCGGTGGAGAGAGCCCATGGGGGTTGGAGTGAAGAAGGCGGGGTCGCGGCTGGCATCGGCGGGGTCGGCGGGGACGTGAGCGGGCATTGTCGCGCTCGCCACCACACGCTTCTATTTATATCCTTTTGTTATGGACAATGTTCTCGGCGAGACCCGGCCGGAATCAAATCCTGGGCGCGGGAGAAGATCTGACCATCCGGACGATCTCTTGGCGAGCGCACGACGCGGAAGAGTACATACTACGAAGAAATAGATAATGAAACAGAAACCAGACAGAGTCATTTCCGTGCAACTTTCTCGCGCAGCTGCGCACCCTTCAGCTTGGCGCGGAGATACTCCAGCCGCATCGCGTATCGCTCGCTTACCTCCACCCTTCGTCGTTGGATATCGTCCATTTCATCCTCAATCTTTCCTTCCATCCGGGGCAGGGGCGGCTCATCCTCCACCACCACATTCATAGTAACATGACTCCTAGCCAAACTCACGTTCGAGACGCTGCCCACCCCTAGGCGTCCATAGCTCGCCGACAACGCCGGCACGGGCGGAGGCCCGCGCTCTCCTGTTTTCCTCTCCTCAGCATTCACACTAGACGACGAGTTTATCCGGCGGAGTGAGCCTGATCTTGGTGAATTCGGAGATACATAATTACCCCTTGCCGACTTTGCCATTGAAGAAGCAGAGGTCGCTGACTTCAGCGACGTCATGTCGTTATCAGCTATCAAGACACGTCTCAGCGTCGTCGGCGCTGACATCGACACTGTAGTCTCCGCTAGAATGTTCCGGCCCTGATGTCGTTGTAGCTTCGCGAGCGTGGTCATCTCTAACCCGTTAAACGCATCCATCAGCCTCCTTACTTCTGCTTCGATTGCTGAGATCTCCTGTCGTATTTCCGTTGTTGTCTGCAGACGTTCATCGTCCAATATATCAGTATGGAATGCTGAGGTTCTGTATGTTTCGCCAGGTAAACGGGAAGGGAACGATGAGGGAGGTGTAGCTAATCGACGAATGCTTGCATTCGAACGCGATATACTAACAGGCGGGTGTGATGGATGATCCGTCTGCGATCCCAATCCCACCCGGGACGATATGGAGACATTGTCGGCCTGATTGCGTGATGTTGTAGTGCGGACCGACGCGGCACTCGATTTCTTGCTTGGTCCACGTTTGAGGATGTTGGGTGTTATAGATGCAGCATCAAATGTGCTGGAAGTATCGCTGAAATCAATCGAGCCGGCGGTCCTTCGTCGACTTGTCGCACGGCGAAGGAAACTAGTCACGCCAGACGTTACCGAACTTTTCGACCGCACAGACGAAGATCGGTTGACTTCCACCTGGAAATTTGAGATAGGACGGGCTGTATAGTCAAAATGTCAGACGTCAACAAAGCGCGGATCCGGTGTGGCGTGCTCACGCTTGCCTTCCTGCGAAGAGATCGTTCCACGTGGAGGCGGTCGAGAGATCGGCACCATGGGTACCTCAGCTGGGACAGTTGTGCTGGTCGCAAATCTTTCGAATAAGTTTTGCCGCAGCAGCCGATATTCGTCGTCACTAAAGTTTAGGTAGAATTCAGAAACCACAACTCCCACTATTTGGAGCTCGGACTCACTTTAGGAGTCCTTCAGAATTCGCAACAGCTAGATCATTAAGCCGTTGGGCAAGCGTCATTCTAAACAAAGCAGCATTCTGAGTTTTTTTCCCTTGTTCAAAACCAGTAACCAATACGCACGTAACATTGTGTCCAGGCTGACGTAACGGGGAGGAAGCGTGGTTGAAACTCTGATGGTGGGGCCCAGACGCGAGCTCGACCTCGGGAGATGAAGAAGAAGAGGATGGGGTGTCCATATCAGACGGTTTGTATTTGGGTTTTCGGGCAGAGCCAGGAGTCGCCAGGATTTTGTCCGTCCGGACGCGTAGAATGCTGGGGCTCGCCGTCCTAGCGCCATTCGACTTTGGCGACAGCGGACTCGGCTGCCGGACGGGCGCGCGTGCAGGAGAAGGCGTTGGACTCGAGAGTATCTGGGCGGCCGGCGCGTCCTTGGTCGTAAAGCTCGGAGCCGGGTCGCGTTCTTTTCCCTTGTTCTTGCCATACTAAAGGTAAAAGAAAGCTAATCGTCAACTTGTGATACGCTCCTCGACTCGAGGTGCAAAGACCGCATGAACGCACGAATCTGGCCCGAATGACGCTGGCTACGGACTTGTCGTTTGAAGGATAGTTCTCCAAATCATCAGCCTTTTTGGAGGAGAAAAAGCCCATCTCAGCATCACGCTAGTGGGCGGGATCGAGGGAGGAAACCGTAGTATTGAACAAGGGGGGATTGAGGAACCAACCGAGCGATCACTGATCACTCCCAGCAAGTGAAGTGAAGCCATCCCATCAAAATGATCCCACAGGGCCAACTTGAACCGGAAGTACATATTTACCCAAGGTGTTCGGATGTTTTTCCCTTTACTTAAGTACCCCCCCAGAAAAGAAGGGGAAGCAGCTTCTCTCTTCGAGAAGACATCATCACCCGAACTGCTGCGCAAAGAGCAGGAGACCGCGATATCATAGATCAGCTTTTTTTGCCTTCGTTGACATTTGAATTCTGATTATGATATCCAAACACTCTACCCTTCGGTATTTGATTCCAATTATAACCATCGAACTCCCTAACATCAGACGTCTTACTCCGCGGGATCCTTTGACATCTTTATATCCAATCCTCTTGTGATAGGACACTATGCTCACACTCCAAGTCCACCTCCAAGTCCACAGAATGGGTAAAAAAAGGACGAATACTGAGCACTGAGAGCGCGGCTCTCTATTTCTGTTTTCCTAGGTGAAGTAAAGTCCTAATGACTGTCAGATGTTGCGCACCGTCCTGATCGGTCCAAAGAGACTAAACAACGTTTCGACGCGTCGAGGCGCGCTTGTTGCGTTGCAAGTGATAATCCTTCAAGTTTGATACGATTGCTGAGGGTTACGACAGTGTGCGAATTATATTGACTCCACCCAGCGAAGAAAGATTGAGTATGTTGGTTCGTACTGAGCAAGCACAAAAGAAGTAAGGAGATAGCGCCAACCGCCGTTTGATCATAGGTGTACGGATGTTCAATACCTACTAAGATTTGACGCGTTGTAGTATTCTTTCAGGCAACATGTCGATTGACAACGTTTGGACATTACTGGGCTGGCACCTACCTACAAAGGAGGTGGTCATCTGGACGGCGCCCGTTGGCCCAGAGATGTGACAGCCGTGTTCGCATTCTTGTCAGTTGAGGTTCTCAGATTGGGAACCACTTGTGAGCTAAATCCGGATTGACAAAGAATGATGCAACGGCATCATCATGAGCTAGATGCTAGTCAAGAACTTCCCAAGGGACAAGTACCAGCTGTTTCCTTCTAGATGCGTACCACTGGTAGTGGAGTTTATCTATTCCGTAGAAACTGTATACGAGCTAGTGCACGTAGCCTGTCACTTACTCGGGATCCAATTGTGTAGCACTTGCATAAAAAGCGGAGTTACTTGATCAAATTTGAGAGAAGCTTATGATCACGATCCGGGTCCAACTTCAGTCATGGGATATTCTTCATGTGGACTAGGAATTCTAGGAGTCTGACGGCAATGAAGATCTCAAACACTTATATTTTGGTAAGCAAGCCTTGATTGCATTTAGCCAACCGGCGGGATCAACCTTGTTCCACGCATTGTCTGCAGGTGTCATCCAAGCAAGTGAGGCAAGCCTGGTGATCAATATCGAGGATTTGACAAAACACTCACATAGGAAATCAGCGCCATTTAAGAGCACTAGCATTGTCACTAGTGTTATATGCACATGCCAGCATTTTCATTTGGAAATCATCTGTGACGGGTAGAGGATGCGGGGCGGGTAGAAGACGTGTTGAAACAAAGTCATACGGTCAAGACGATCATTCGGTTGTCGGCACTTGGAATTCGAGACAGTTATGTACCCATATTTTGAAGTTCGTTTCCTAGTAGTTGACTGAGAGGATCGACGGAGACACCGTGTTTACTGGAAACATGGATTGCAAGGCCACTGAATGATACACCGAACATACAAGAACCGTTGCCCTCGTATGTACAGAAACAATGTCATTGCCTGAACCTTCCAGAGACTTAGAGAGGAATGTAGCCTAAACCACAACCTGCACGGTGAATACATTAGTTGGTGAAGGGGCCGTGCATAAACAGTTAACATACTGGCCAGCCAGAAGAGAAATCGAGGCGGTTGATGCCAAGCTGGCGTTTAATCAGTATGAGAACTCCTCTGAATGAGTTCTACAAGGGCTTACGAAGCTTCCGGCCGAGGTATAATAATCTAGAAGCACAAACCGTTAGCCAAGAATGCCAGAAGGGGATCGTAACGTACGGTATACGAGGATCGGACCATCTACATCAGTCATGATATCTTGACCGCCAGGTCCGACAATCTATGACACCGAAGAAACAACACATTAGTACTTGCTCTCTTGGGAAAAAAAATGATTGGCTTCTTGTACATTGTCATGCGTGCCTAGAACGAGAGTTCCACCACCGTTGAGAAGAGATACACCAGCTTGGTCAACGTAACCACCAGTCGGGCTTTTGTTCGCGTTAGAGATGGTCCTTCAGAATGCCCTGAATTCTGACCTTGTAGATCTCCCAACCCTGATATTATACGTGCTAGACGTGCCCTGACAGCAATTATCCCAAGACGAGAACAAGTAGTAGAAGCTGCCGAATTTGTAAATGACACTGGCTTCGATCGCGCCATTGTTTGCCGTGCGTTGTGCTAGCGAAGTAACAGCCGAGCTTGTTGGTTTCCCGGTCGAAGAACTCAACCTTGATGATACATCAGCCAACTTGAGGTCAGCATAAGTATACATTATATCACAAACGTTTCGAGCTTGATTCCAGTCCAGAAACTACCGAGAGAGAGGTACCAGTTGCTGCCGTCTGAAATTTAACTATTGTGTCATTCCACTGATTGTTAGAATAGATATAACGTAGTATTCACCGATTAAAAGGCTAAGGTACAGCAATCGGGGGTCAGGAAATAATAGTTCGCAACCTAGAACTAACTCACTTCGGATCGATGGCCTGCGTAGCACGTCAACGAACAGAAGACAAACGAAGAGAAAAAACAGGCACATTGTAGTTATTAGAAGGAGTGGTCGAAGTGACGAGACCTTCATGTACGAAGCTACCTGCCGGGCATATGCATTGTTTTGGCTTTCACAGAATATTGGTCTCACCAGGTAGTCCAGTCGATGATTTGGCGAAGAAGATGGCAGACTAAAGTAGAAAGAAAGAGTCAGTAGCATGCTAACATAAGGATTCATGCTGACCGTCTGAGAACCAAAAGTTGAAGCCGAATAATAGAGCTTGTTCGGGTTTCAAAAGTCAGTTTTTGGAGAGTTAACGTGAAGATCACAAAGTCTCACGTAGAATTGCCCATTGAGATAGGTGCAATCAGGGGCCCAAAGGGCTCTATACCGTAGCAGCTTCAATTTCTCCAAGACTTAAAGAAGGAAAAAGTAACTTACCCGTTCGATGTTCCCGTATACGGATCAGTCCAGCTTGCGCCGTTGGGCCAGACAAGTCCCCTGAAGGTCCAGGCGGTCCGATCCGTTGACGTTCGAATTTCAATGCCTACGCCGGTGGCTTGACGAAATTGTTTGAGCACCAAAAGTATCACAAAGAGGGAAGGAGCCCACAAAAGACGAAGTATGTTCCAGAATCATCTTTGCACATGGTCGGGTCATGAACAGCGGTGTCACCGGTTACTACGCCGGGCCCAACGACAGCGCGGGCGAAAGTAGCCAACAGGAAAGGCGTTAAATAAGAGAGTAGATTCATCGTTGATGTTGCTTCCGCGACCGTAACATATCGACATTTATAGGATATCGGATTACGGTCCTTGAAAGAACCGACAAAATCCCATATTGTTGGTCACAATACTGTTCAGAGTATAAGACATAGGTGATTACGGGAACGACAGCGTTAACGGACCGCCAGTCTGCCGAGGTCGTGTGGTCCAATCCACGTGAGGTATCGAATGCGACACATTGAGGGAAGCGAGGGATATACAGGCAACATTCAGACAGTCCTGGTTCTGATTTACCCTTTGGATTGCCACGTCAACGACGGGATATAAGTGATAGGTGTCCAGAGGCTCATCTGCAAAAATATGACGCAGAAGCTGAGGATCGGACTATCTTTGCGTTAGGGCAGTCGAAACAGGTAAGTAGGGTAACCGGTGTATGTTATGCATGTCATGTCTGGATTCTGGAACAACACATGTAGAACTGTGTGGCAGTAAAGGTTCTGCTCATGGAATGGCACAGACAAGAATATGAACGGGCTTTCGAGCTCGATTTATGTAACAGTGACGCTGGCGATGGATTGATGGTCGACGCTTGTTTTAAGAATATCTCCGAGTTCCGATGTCTTTTGCACGGAACTCCTATGTGTTGAGAGCCTGAGACCCAAAGGCCCAGCTAATCCGTGCCTTACAAAATGCTTCCGTTGCTCCCATCGATAAACTCTCTTCCCTCTACTGAACCAACACTTACCGATGGTCATTCCAGTTTCCACCATGCAAGCGATAAGATGGCATCCTCCTGCATTTGATATCAGGATGGAGTCTGTTCCCGTTCCTCAGTACGTTTGTCCGTTTCATTGCTAAGGAATGTCTTAGAGCGCATGCCTAGAATCCAGCACCCAGACGATGTCATCGTCAAAGTCAAGGTCAGCCAAACTTTCACGGAATGTATTATTATGGTCAGATTAAGGCGATCATGATAGCTCGCTGCTTTGTGTGGTACATCAGGCTGATTTATCTACACCATGACCTCAACCATATGATTTATAGGCAGTGATCTACACATATACAGAGGACATGGCGGCGTGGACAAAGTGTGAGCATCATCATACCACAAGACTACTTGTGGCTTCACGTTCGACAGTCATATATCTGGACATGAATTTATTGGGGAGGTTGTATGTTTGGGCTCGAGCTATGGATCAAACGTACAAGGACGACCTAAATTATATTCTACCTTGAAGATCGGCGACAAAGTTGTGTCACCCTTCTCTAGCAACTGTGGGGAGTGCCAGTGAGTGAAGCCTTGCATCTGCTTCAAATGCATATATAACCCTCCCGGAGTGTGTGTCGGCTTGGCTACACGGCTAGGTGCCCAGAAGGACTCCTCTTTGGGTCGCCTCTTCTCGATGGAGGACAGGCTCAATACATTCGAGTCCCAAGAGGCGGAGGAATGCTTTTCAACTTGAGCAATCCCGATACATGGTCTTCAAAATTACCCTTGCAAGAAAGAGAAAAGGCATTGACAGGACTCGCTGATGTTTCCCTCCTATTATTAGCAGATATCCTTCCAACTGGTGTTTTCGCTGCATTGCAGGCGCTAAACCATCCCAAAGTGCAGCCTCTCTTAGTAGGTCGACCATGGCCTTTATGTTTTTCTCCCGAGATCAGCGCTGCAGAAGGCAACGTCATTGCCTTGACTGCGGAGGATCGCATTCTGACCTTTGCAATTATTGGATTGGGACCAGTGGGTATTTGCACCGCTGTTAGTCTCCTGGATGCGTTGGCTGCGCGAAAAGCCGCATTCCGTATCGTAGCCATCGATTTGCTGGAGTCGCGAAGAGAAAAGATGAAAGTAGTGTACGATGCAATTGATGCGTCTGGTAAGGGAACGGGAGAATTCGTGGTCCTATCGTTAGATGATGCAAAGGCCTACGTCAATAGAACAACAGGAGGAATCGGATGCACTGCGGTCCTGGAGGTGTGTCTTCTCTCTTACCCAGATAACATCATCGAACATCTTTTATAAGGTCGTCGGGCACGCAGATGCCTTGGCCTCAGCATTTGATCTCGTTCGTGCTTTTGGTGTGATTGTTTCAGTTGGAGTGCACGGAGCACCCCCCATGCCATTTACTGGTCGCCAATTGTATAACAAGAACGTGTCCTTCGACTTCGGTCGCTGTCCAGCTCGTGCCATGTTTCCTGCAGCATTTGATCTCCTAGGTGAGACTGTTTGAACGAATCCAGATAAGCAATCTCAACTGCTCATTTGTATAGTCAAACGTCAAGACGTGTTCGGTACAGTTGGAAAATCGGCAAGTCTCATTGACAGAGTTGTCAGCTTTGATAAGGCAGCTGAAAGTTATCGTGCATTCGACAAAGGTGAAATTGGAAAAGTCATTTTTAGTCCTTGGGATTAGTTCAGGGTATAATACTCTGGAAGACAGTTGTTTTACATCAAAGTTTTCTGAAAGTATCACCAACAATATGGCTTCCAAAGACGTGGATTGCGATGAACATGAAAAAGTGTGGTTTTTAATCATACTTGAGGAACAGCGCAAGATGTGGACCCAGTTACCTTGGAGATGAGGAATAGCTCACCAATTAAGTTCATTTAGTCATGGTAATTTTGAATAAGGTGATAAGGCGCAGATCGACAGGTTGGTGTGATATGAACGTATATGAACCTTCGGCTGGTAACAAAGGCGAGCCGATACTCTCGGCGGGGCCGTGGTGGGCAGCTAAGTTTCAATACATCAACACATTTTCTTTGGGCGTTTGACCCATGGAGTTCGATAAGCAAGAGGCACCAAGCGACCACAGAAGAAACTGGAGACGACCTAAGGAAGAGCTGTTATATGTTTGCGGAACTTGCATAAAAGCTTCAGGCTCCGCCTGCGTTCAACATTGATTTTGAATAATCACAAGTGTCGATGAAAGAAGAGAAAAGAAACTACATAAACTTCTGATATACTTAGTAACAGTCAACAACAGTGATCGTCAAGTTCGCAATCACATAACTCATATCGCGGGTAACGCCGCGACGTTTTCGAAGATACCAGGCATGTTAGTAACTTAGAACCCTTCCAGCTACTTTGAAATGATTTGTTTTCCTAGAGAGTGGCAATGCTGCGGTCCTCCTCACAAAACAGAACGCCTTCTGGTGGTTTATCGGCTACAGACGTCGTTTCCAAGACACCAGCATCACGTCTTGTTCCACCCAATATTCGCTCTTCGCCATCTCTATCTAACCTTCATATTCACAGCCACTCCCTAGAGTCGTCAAATACATCTTCCGTACCCTTAATACCAATACAAACGCCCAACGTTCTCGACAGTACGGCCTCATCGGTCATCAATCTGGATCTGAACGAGGGGATTTTGGTACAAGATGGCGATACTGAAGCAGAATCTTCAGAAGATACTAACGTGACGAGCTTGGAGTCCGATATTGAGAGGAGCGACGAAGAGTCTAGGAGAACGCTTCGTGACCATCTCAGGAGGACTCTAAGCCATACAACTACGAGATCAGGTATCTCTTTCGCTCATTCCGCGTCCACCGAAAGATCGACCATTTAGGAGATGTAGCAACTTCTCACTCTCACTTCAAGGGCAAATCGTGGAATGAAGAAGAAATCCCCTTTGACTCTGGTAATGTTGCAGACTTAACATCAGTTGAGCGAGGCTCAACATGAGACCAAAGTATCCAGATACACTCCAAGACAATACTTTGTGCTCACTGACGCTGGGAAGCCCGTATTCGTCAGGTAGCTTTGTGCAGTCGTTTACATCGTTCACGGCTGAACCTATGACAGCCAGCCAGAGGGAGAAGACTCTGGAAACACAGCAGCTACTGTTGGCATAATGCAAGCTCTTATATCCGTCTTTCTCGACGATAACGACAAAATGAGATGTATCAACGCCGGGAGGACGCGGATTACATTTTTACTCCGGCCACCGTTATATTATGCCTGCTCATCATCATGGGGTGAACCTGAGTCAGTCGTGAGTATACCTAATTCATTTGACATATTTGTCTCCTCTAAACAGTGTTGTTGAAGAAAGACACGCTCCCACCTGGAATATCTTCATCTCCAAATCTTGAGTATTGTCACGGCTGCGCAACTACGGCGCATATTCGAGCGCCGGACAAACTTCGACCTAGGACGGCTACTGAATGGTTAGCACATCTTTCGCACCTGATGTCATCGCTCTGCTTTGGCTCATCTATAACATAACAGGAGCCGAAAATCTCCTTTCGTCTTTATTGACTGGGCTCGAATTCGACCTTTCCACGAGTACATCATCACTTGAATGCCTCAAACTTGATTCAAATCTAAGGAAACGAGCGGCCGAAGCATTGCTGCCTCCTTCAAAATTGAGGGATATACTCTACGTCATGCTCGTGGCAGAAGGGAAAGTCATTACCCTCATCCGCCCCAAAAAACACTCAATACATCCTGCTGGTAAGATAATGCCCCCAGAACGATGACATTCAGCGAAACAAACTCTTATAGATATCCACATCATCCTCAATACAATCCACTCTCCCTCAATAATAAACTCTCCAGCCTCCTCGTCGTGGATTCCACTTTGCCTACCAAAGTACAACCCATCTAGCTTCGTCAATGCCTACATATCTTTTTTACCCCGAGACAACGAAGTTCCCTCACCCTCATCTCAACTGCAGCCTGTTTCAGAACCTACTCCAACACAAGAGCACGTGATTCCACTGTATGCGACTTCGACACAATTGCGACTTGCTCTAGTCTGCATCAGCGGAGGGGGTGAAGTTGAATCTATACGTGGATGGTGTGAATCAGTGATAACAGTGGGACTTGCATAATCTTTGATGCATCATTTTGCTCACAAAGTACACAGCGGTTAGAGAAGGATGGAACGTTGGATGCCATAGCCAATGCATGCTCATCCAGACAGACAGAGTACGCCGTCGGAGATTTGGGTATACCTGGACTTCGTCACTTTGTCTACAAGTCACGATCTCAAGTGCAAATCACGACACCTGTATTTGAGGATCCTTATGATTCCCTTCAAGATCGTCGGAGGTATAACATCAGATTACTTCTTAAAAGTTTAAAGTTGTTTTCTGACCCTCTAGCTTAGGTTAATCACGCTATATCAGACTCTACACGACGCAATACACGCCAAGTCGGGCCAGGGAGGAACCCTCAAACTTCAATACATCCGAACAGGGAAAGAGAGTGTCATGGGCTGGGTTCGTAGCAAGATGCAAGTCTTCTGTCTGCCTCTAATTTGATCGCCGTAAATATAGATAACTCAACCGTTTGAACTCTACATTGCATTATCTCCGATGTTGCCAAAGGCGGCTGCTGTCGGGGCTGCCAACGCTGTTGCTCGATGGGTCAAGAAGGAAGAGGCAAGGTTATTCCTGAGAGATGCACCGGTATTTTAAACGCTAGCGTATATTTGTGGTCTGGAATACCACTCTGCAATTAATGTATATAATGTATGCGATCTCCGGGCCATTGGAAAACCAGCGAGAACCGTTCACAAAGAAAAGCATTCAATATTTTTTTGGCAACTGGGTGGTCACAGCTGTGTCACAACTCACCTGTCACCAAAAAGTACCTGTATAATTCCATGTTCCTCGCCAACTTAGGCTCTACCGCCTCGCGATTGTGCGCTGCCGCACCTCGGCTTGCACGCTCAGTGGTTAACAGAGCCGCGTCTCGGTCTGTTCCTCCGCCGCGGGGTAAAGACTTTACTTTCAAAAAGCTTGACACAAGTGCTTACCAGTTGAAAACCCTTGAAACAGATACTATCACCACTCCTGCGGACTTCCTGAAGGCAATCGGCCGCTCTTCCGAGACAAAATTACAAGTGGATGAATGGGATGCACTGTGGAAGTTGTCAGGGCATGACTTGAGACAGAAGGGACTAGGTGTTCGTGACAGAAGGTGCGTTTACTTTGTGGTTCCAAAATAGCTCGAGATTGAAAGTCGTTTTTCCATATGTGAAGGTATATCCTATGGTGTATGGAGAAGTATCGTAGCGGGCTTTCAACCGAATCTTTCGCTCACGAGCCCAAGCCGAAGAAGACAATTCGGGGGTGAGCAGTTTGTGTAGCTCGTCCGTATCATGTTCTTCATAATCTGTCTTAGTTGGGGCCCCTCGGTACAAAACGGAAAGCGAATACGGTCAAGACGAGATAAGAACAAGAAGAAAAAATAGTATGTACATATTAATGTGTTTAGAATATAGATGATCGTCTTGCCCGCCATTTGAGGAACTTGATGTCTCTACTCGGTCACAACGCACGGGAAGTATAGGCTTTGCAAATGCCCAAGGCAGAAAATCAAGAGTGAGAACATCCCTCAGAATCACGGCAGGAGATGTGGAAGGAATCTTGTGCATTTTCAATGCTTATGTTGTTTTTAGAAGGTTCAGCCTCGGTGAAAATGAATCCATTCGTTTTTTTGCGTTGCCTGACATCGTGGTGACCATCCCATACAACGAGGTGTAGAGTGTCATTAAGAGTCACATCTTGCATTGAATCCCTACAATCAAGTGGCTCGAGGCGTACAACTCTGGCGTGTCAGAGGTATAATGTTCGTCCTTGTACAATTCGTTTTTTTGCTTGCCGACCTGGTGTATCTGTTGTCAAGCGCGCGAAAATCTTTCGATTTGCGGGAATCTAAGTAGGTTAACTGAGCTCACTGACTTTGACGTTAGAGAATGAAGTTGTATTGCACGCTCATCGTCAATTGCCTGCGTCGCTGATGAGAGCAACAAGCGAATACTATATCAATCAGACCAGTGATGTTCTTTCCATAGTGACAGTGACAAGACAAATCCAGTATCAAACTTTCGAGAACTTAGGATTTGAGTAATGAATAATAGATAGTCAACGACTTTCCGGGATTGAAAGGTCGAGCTATCGTTTTGAGGCTCAAAATTTGATCTTCTTGAACGATGGACATGGTCTGGAATTCGAGCCTGTGTATGTCATGCATGGAGCAGAATTAGTTGATGAGGTAAATTCGTGGCCCCCCCGCCGAGCAACAACTCGCCCCATACATATCAGCCGCCTGAGAGATTTCTGATTACATACTTACCTCCCGAATCTTTATAATCTGATGTTTATACGCGAACAGATGAAGAGTTCGCACACTTCTCAAGCCAGTTCATTCTTACTTTCTCTTCAACGATATGCCTGGAGAGTCGGAGGAACATCGACAAGTCTTAGTCAAGGGTTTTCGAGAACAGGTCTTGAGTGAAGGGATACTTCACGATGGAGATTCTGTCGGCACAGATGACGAAACTTTACTGTGAGTCCATCCTAGTCGTTGGAGTGAGAGGTTAAATTTCAGAAAAGACGGTTTCTACGCGCCCGCAAGTTTGACCTACTTGCCGCTAAGAAGATGCTCAAAGACTGCCAAGATTGGCGCAGGACAGTTGAAGGGGTGGGAATTGACGAGCTATACAGAAGGATAGACCCTTTTGACGTACGTCCTATTCAAAGTGTTTTAGGTACAACAATTCACTCTGTGTTACAGTATCCTGAACGAGAGGCAGTCTTCCAATGCTGGCCGATGTGGTTCCATAAGGTACGCTTTATTGAGGGAAAGACCATTATCACGTAAATATTGCTTGTGTGACAGACAGATAAAGTTGTTCCTCTTTCCAGCCCTGTATCGCCCAGGTCCTCACCAATAATACTCTATAGAAAGGCCGACCGTTAAACATACACTACTTCAGTAATATGAACCTTCCGAAGCTCTACGAAGTCTGTACGCCTGAGAGACATTGGCACAGTATAATAGTCAATGCTGAGTGTGTGAGTACGTTGTTAGATTTCTAGAGCCTTGACAAATTAAGTTGGTTAGTTGTGTCGTGAAATCCTCCCTGCAGCGTCGAGAAAAGCTGGTAAACAGATAGGAACAGTTTTCGTAATTGTTGATCTGAAAGGGTTTGGGTGTGTCTCGACTTGATTCAACATGACATTTATTCACCTAAGTTGTAGATTGACACAGTTTTGGCAGATGAAATCGCTCGCCCGAAGATCCTTCCAAATATCACAGGATTACTTTCCTGAGACGTGAGCAGCTTTTCTTCTTGTCTCAGTACTTTTTGTTAACGATAGTGGCAATAGTATGGGGCAATTGGCGATTGTCAATGCTCCTTCCATTTTCCCCGTAATATGGGGCATTATCAAACCTTGGTTATCGAAAGAGACAGCCGAAAAGGTCGATATTCTAGGCGGCAACTATAAGGATGTTTTGCTGAAGCTGGTTGACGCTGACTGTCTTCCAAGTTCGCTTGGCGGTACGTGTGAGTGCCCTGAGTACGGAGGGTGTCACAAAGGCTGTCCAGGACCTTGGATGGATGCTCGAAGATAGATATTTGGAAGAAGAGAGACATCTTCCAGAACGTGCACGAAAACGTCAATAGACAGGTCTTATCATCATCACACGAGATTCTTAATTTACTGGGCTGGCATTCAGTTTCAATGTATTAGTGGGCCTCCATAGCATTCCTGTATGGCATATCCGGAGTCATTATCCACACGCCCTGTGTCAGAGGGATGCTTGACGCGTCGCGTTTGTGTACGCGTTATTTGTTGACCGGATAAGGACAAATAATCTTATGTAAAGTCTGATTGACTCTTGTACTAGAATCAAGCTTTCAGGGCAGCGCGCTAAGTACTAAATATCGAACTCCTATGCTTTTTACGTGTTAAAGTATGTGAGGACGTCTTCGCTATCGCTCGTTGCCTTCTTCTTCTCAATTCGAGACTTTATATGCTTGCTGTACTGTCATTGTCGTCTATCTATCCATTCGACTCGGAATGATGTTTCGTCTGTCCCTACTCTGCCTTATTCTTTTGTCTCTTCTTGCGGTTCAGGCAACCGCTATGCCTTTGAGAAAACTCAATGTCTTTCATCACAGACCACGAGTTTCAGCCCCAAGGAGCACCGGTGCTTCGGCTGACCTCACCAATTCATCTTCAATTTTATCGCCCAGTGGGACACGATATTCGATGACTTCTGGACCAGCTCGTGGACTGAGGAAGCCCGGAAGGCAATTCAAGCGAGATGCTCAGCCTATTCCTTCCTCGAAATATGTTGTGGCTCACCATATGGTCGGCAATACCTATCCATACACTTTCGAAGACTGGTTCGAAGATATCACACTAGCCCACAGCTCTGGAATAGACGGATTTGCTTTGAATATAGGAAGGGATCAATGGCAGCCGGACCGTGTCTCGGACGCGTGAGCAGTGTTGGTTTTGTTTCTTTTTTCGTGGATTTGAGTCCAATTATTAGATTCGATGCGGCGAGTCAGTTTGGGCCAGATTTCAAGCTTTTCTTGTCTCTTGATATGACGTACGTAACTTTTATTATATAAATCCACTTCATGCTTAAGACTGAGTATCGATATATCGATAGCTCGATGCCTTGTGAGACATCTGCAGACGCGCAAACTCTGCGAAATCTTGTCTTGAAATTCGTTTCTCACTCCAATTACATGCAAGTAGATTGTCAGCCCATTGTGTCTACATTTTCTGGAGAGTCTTGCACCTTTGGACACGAAAATGTCACACACGGCTGGAATAGTGAATTTGTCGGCCACCCAGACTTGCAAGGCAAGATTCGATTTGTGCCATCTTTCTTCATTGACCCATCGACATTCGGCTCTTTCGATGATGTCATGGACGGTGATTTCAATGTTCGTTTTTCTCCCTTCATTGTACTAAGTGCTAATGACCATATATTTCGGTAGTGGAATTCGGGCTGGCCCATCCACGTCACGACGGATTTCGTACGAAATTTGATTTCTGAAGAGCCTGTTGAAAATACACATTCCTTCCTTGCAACGACCTCGTCTAATAATGACGCCTCCGCTATTGACCTTTCTCTATGCTCGGTGCAGAATACATTCAACCAGACGATTGGTTCGTCAGAGTCCGACTTGAAGCACGTTCAAAATCTTGCCGCCTTGTCGGAGAGCATTTCCTCGCGTGACGGCACTTCTAAACCAACTTACATGGCAGCTGTTTCTCCGTGGTTTTTTACTCATTATGGGGAGGATTCATATGATAAAAACGTTAGAATTAGTTTTTCATCTGGAATATGCGAGTGCTAACTCCGATCTAGTTCATCTATCTCTCTGACCAGCATTTGTACTTGAAGAGGTGGGAGTCTTTAATTGCCACCCGTGATCAAGTAGACATTGTACAAATCCTGACTTGGAACGACTACGGAGAGTCCCATTACATTGGACCGATTAAGGGGGCACAACCAAACAGCCAGGCTTGGGTGGATGGTATGGACCACACTGGTATAGTTGATCCCATTCTCTTGGCTACGTTTTGATTCATACAGTTTCTGTAGGCTGGTTGGATCTTACTAATTATTATGCGACGGCCTTCAAGACAGGATCTTTCCCAAGCATTGAGAAGGATAAGCTTATTATGTGGTCTAGAACACACCCTACGCATGCAACCGCCCCTGACCCGGTTGGCCAGCCTACAAACTATGAGCTAGTAAGTGATTCTTATTACGTCTATCGTCAACCCGTTGACATGTTTCATTCGAGTTTGAAGATGCCATATGGGCCGTGGTTATGACGACAGCACCGTCAACGGTGGTTATCTCCACTTCGTCGCAGGACTCAGAGACGTTTGATGTCCCGGCTGGCCTGACCAAGTTGTCGGTATCCATCTCACCTGGCGATGGGATGCAGGGTACCATCTCGCGTGATGGAAATACTATTGTGACGCTTAACCCATCGAATTTCACATTCGAAAGAAATCCGAAAGTTTACAACTTCAACGCTTTCGTTGCTAGTGCATCTGCTGACTAGTCCCCACCTACCTTTTGTCGTTCGTCCCTTCCCTGTACTTACTGTTGATAAAATGCATGTGCTGGCACAACTTGAGTTGAAGAGTACATTGAAGCTCAGATGGAATAGTACAACGATAGTTAGAAAATGGGTATGAAGTCCTGGATCCTGTCCTTCGCATCTTGCGCGATACACTCTGCAATCCAGGTCAGGTTTCTTATCTCCTGCTCCTTCAATTTCATGTAGCTGTAGAAGACACCATATTGAAACTGTTGCAGGAAAGCTTGCTTGTTCAGGTCCACTTCTGTCTGGAAGAAACGGTCTTCAAGTCGCGCAGCCATGGCCCCAAAGTCATCCCCACTGGAGCTGGCACCTGCAGGTGTTTCAGAAAAGAAAGACCGGTACTCGGACACGTTCTCGCATATTTGCCGAACTTGATCAATGTCGTCCGCCTTTGCGAGCTGATTGTTTCCTTCTGGGAAAAGACGCCCGATGGCGGGGAAAAGCTTTGCACGCAACTCTTTTGACAACTCAGTACCAAAAGAGTTGATAGTGATGTTAATTGTCCGCCGGTCGGCTTCGAAGGCGAGGATGCGGTGCATGACTTCAGATGTCGGGGAGCCCAGTGTGGTGGCGAAGTTGTAGAAGTCTTCAAGGTAGGCTTTGTATAGAGTGTTCCGGATAATTTCGATATTAAGGTCATCAAGGTCGGAGGCAGTTAGACATTCGCGGAAGTAGGGAGCTAAAAGAGTCAGCATCAAGGACTGCGAAGCTATGACAGTAACGTACCGATCGGTGTTTCAATGAGAACACTCTGGTACAACTCTTCGACATTCGTAGCGACGCATAACACTGGCATTGAGTCAAACACGCCCAAGGGATGACAGCGTTTAACAAGCTCATGAGTATCTCGCTCGTGTAGTGTCCCGGTGATTAGAAGGATAACATTATCGATCATATAACCATAGCTAGATTGGTCCGCAATGAGGATGAAACGTAGAAAGATAACTACATAAACTGACGTGATATAGTCCAGAAATTTGCGAAGAGGTTCCACCGCATTGGCACGAAGGTATTTGAACTGTTCGACTAGAACTTCAGTAGCCTTGTCTGCTATCGTCGAAGTTGAAATGGGAAGGGGTTCGTTGGCGAGGAAATTGCCGTAGTCTGTAGCAGAAAGCTGAGTCCGGAAATCTAGAGAAGATAAGTTGTGGGACGCAATTCAGGTCCTCTTGACTCGACGCATACCTTCCAGCGTTTCACACTGGGTCAGGTTGGCATATTGGGATTGGGTGAGGATGCCGGCCTTGTAGCCTCTCACAATTGCCTCAAGGAAGCCTGTGTTTGCCTACGGGCCGATATATGAGCTGTGATTGGGCCATTTGAGAGTAAGCAATTCATACGTTGAAGAACAGAGCCTCCATGGTCGTTTCTTGAAATGATCACTGAGCCGTTGTGATAACACGTGCACGAGTCGAAAGTATTACAATCACGTAAGTAAAGCTTGGTGGACGCGTCAAGCTCACGATTAGCCGCGAGCTAGGATACTTTACCATACTACATATGCTCTCTTCGTAGTACGATGAGTCTTGTTTTGTAGTTGCAGGATTGGTAAAGTTGTTAATACTAAGTGTTTCGCAACGAAGAACACTGTTTTGGATAAGATTCCTCTACTCCTACATGGTTGTCAACTTCACGGCGATGGAAAAACATGGACGTGGGATGACGATTAAGTATGAATGTACTAGTGGGTCCATAAGTAATTGGAATGTTAGAGTACAGATTATTATGGCATTAATATGAATACGGGAGTGAGATAGCAAACCTGGTGTTCATGAAGGTCGAGGCAGTTGATAATCAAATCACGAGGTGCGAGTGATTTTCCGTCTCTTTGTTCTGGTCGTCTGAGGATATTCATCGTCATCCTCATCAGTGCCGTCATTCTGTGGGATGCTGCGTCCGTAAAGCTCCATTCTTTTTGCTTCCTCTTTCAACCGAAGCTCCCGAAGATTTGACGAGAGAGATTTGTAGAAGTCGCTCTGAACATAGTTAAGAAGATCTGTGTGAATGCAGAAAAGTACTACACACCTTATACACGCGGGATTTGGCCCCAGGCTCAGGAAGGACACTGGGCTTCCGCTTCTGTTCTTTGTGCTAGAAACACAGCATGAGATTCCAGGATTTCGCGCCCACACACAAACTCACCTTCCGTTTCTCCTCCTTCAAAAGTTCGCCCAGATGGGAAATCCACTTCTGAAGATTGCTTTCCTGGTATCTCGGTTTCGTATCGGTTACATCATCATCTAAAATGAACTCGTCACTGGAATCGGGTGTGGCGTAGGACTTGATAGTAGTCGCCGTCCGCCGCGGCCGTTTCCTCCCACCAATGTCTGCTGAAGACAACGAAAACGCCTCTAGTCTTGCCCTCGTGGCGGAGGAAGGCAGAAACCCAGACGAAGTCTCTATCTTGATTGGCGTAGTACTTGTATCCTTGTCTTGGATGTAATCTTCCTCATCAAGATAGAACTCGCAGCCTTTGAATATCTCAGTATATAGACGATGATTCTGGAAGGAGCCTTAATTGAACGACTGAAATATCGGAAAAACGAAAGCTCACTGGTGTTTTCCTGACGCGCGCGAGTATTTTGAAGTGTTTGAGGGTTATTGGCACACGTTCAGAGGGATCGTAAAGACGGATAATACCACCAGGGCTCGGAAGAAAGTTATCCAGAATCTGTGAACGATTAGGCATATAAGATTCAGTTATTGAAACACCAACGTCATCGCTATTGTTGACGACTGCATGCGTCATAAATATTGCAGTGAGACGACTGCGAGGGCCGAATGTTTCCTTGATCCAGCGACCAATGGGTATAGTATCTGCAGCAGCGTCTTTGTCAAGACCCATTGGAAACGGACGTCGGCCAAGGCAAACCTGAGGGGAAAGGCAATTTACGCGCCATTTCTGACGATGAGACACTATGATATGGTACCCGGCGTCTTGACCGCATAACTGGCATTACTTCATCATGTCGTATCATAGTAGTCAAGGTTTCTTGAGAAATGATTCCCTGCATGTACAGAAGTTGGACTGATAAGCACACCATAGGAATTAAACAATCGAGGGCTACGCCTCGAATAAATCAGAAGACACATACCAAATTCGGATCATCTTCGCTGTTGTCAGCTTCCATGTCTTGCGAGTTCCCTTTGTGCAAAGACTCCACTAGGGGTACACGTTGCTCTGCATCACTTACTACACGATTAAGCCCTGATAGAGTATGGCTGCTACTCAGAATATCGAAGATAGTATGATCTTGAGCCAATTTTGCTTCAAACTTCCGACATGCAACACGATCATCGGAAGGAGGCAAGTCTTCAAGATCAAGGCGGTATTTGAGAACAACCTCCTTTACAATGTCTTTGACGAATTCGTAGCGAAATTCGAGATGACTAAGCAGGTTGCCCTGAGAAAGACTTTCAGGCTTTGAAATACCAAAATGGGGAAGAAATGACTTTGCAAGGTATTTCCAGACATATCGAGACCACATCCTCGATGAGTTTTCGTACCTCCTGCGTCGACATACCTTTTCTTTCTTCCTCTGGATGTTTCATCTCCACTGCCGCGTAGTCGATGAGAGGCTGTGGGTCGCTGATGAAGGGGTTTAGAAGGACGTTGAATACATCCTTTCTCGTTATTGGTGTCAAGTTCTTGGCCTCAAGTTTTGCATGGATGTTTCTTGTGCAGGTGTTCAATTCAATGGCATTAAAGAAGATGATCAGCATAACAAGACGTGCAGTGGGATTGGGTGATGGATAGTCGCAATACAGGAGGCCGAGGGGCTCAGTCGATGTCGGATAACATATCGACCGTGTATTTGCAAAGGTCTAGAAGAAATCAGCAAACCACTAAACGGACGACCTCAATCTTTCTAACTGTAGAGAATACCTTGATCAAATCCTCGATCAGATCGCTATATAAAGTTTCTTTCGATCAAGAAGAGTATAAACGAGGTGTTTTAATCGACTTACCCGAGCTCAAAACGGAGGTCCCCAGATTTGTCTAAAACCTTCAAGGCATGATATCCAGCCAAGTTTACCTTGGCTTCCATGCAGACCTCCGCTGCCACAGTTCTGCTGACGAACATGCTGAAACTATGTCAGGCAGCTCTAGAGGGGTGAGGAGCTGGTTTACTGACGTGGGATCAAGCCTGCAAAGTTCTCGGACATTGTGGACAATGTCCTCTGACACTGCATCACTTGTTGACGCTGTACGTTCGAACATTTTGCGGAAAACGAAGTCGCGATACTGACGCAAATTGTCTACACACCGAAAGCAATTTAAATGTGTCCCATGACGCCTCACCTTTCTGTCCATAAAAAATCCATTTCTCACAGCAAAAGGAAGAAGCCGAGGTTCAATAGCCAAGGCGAGCGGAAACTGTGCCATGAGAGGATCCTGATAAAAGGTAAACAAATGGTGTAATTTGGCAACAAGTAATGTACTTTGTTAGAGAAGGGAATAAACTGGTGCGGAGAGCGGGAAGTGAGCTCAGATTGAGTATTACAAGCTATGTGCCACAGACAGACATTGTATTTTTCCAGTATCTCTCGAATGGTGTCCCATTTCACAGTCTTAAGCGAGGTCGGCCACCTGCTTTGTTTGAGAAAGGTATTGAAGATATATCCATCATCTTCGCTCTAAATAGAGGTCAAACTCGCGCTAGCAACGTCTGGTAGAACACTTACCTTGGCCCGGGGGATATTGCCATAGATGGCTTCAGCCAACTTCAAGAAATGCAGATAGACACCCAATGGGACAGTGCGAACCCAGGGCGACTTGATAAAATGGGATGCAGTGTGAAAATAATGGTGCATTGATACCTGAACGAGATATCGAGAGAGAGGAGCACCGCTTGTCAGAAGAATCTAGGGAATGACGGAGGTATACTCAGTTAAGTCAGATGTAAAAACCAAGATCGGGAGAGAACCAACATCGAGGACTCGTTCGTCGAGAATCTTGCCTCTGCCAAGGGCATGGAACATTGCTTCGGCAGGACCATAATGAGTCAGAAAATAATGAGCCCTGACATAAGGTTCCCGGGAGAAGCAGTAGAATCGTTTGTTGACATGCGTCAAAGGGCCTGGGTCAGGGAGCTCGTAGAAGATAACCTGAATTACTTCATCTAGTGATAGAAGTTGAGAACCATGTAATGCTGGGTCAGGGTAGAAAGCTCACTGCAGAGACGTTCCATGACGCCGAGCACCTTCCGGGACCCAAGCAGGTAGTTAAGCGATTTGGAGGAGAAGCGAGAGGGAAACAGTGAAGAGGGAAATCTAGGAGTCGCTAACTGTTGAAAGGAGAGATGATAATGTTGATGGTAGTGGAATAAGTGATGCACTTCCCCATGACCAGTGCCACTGCTCGGCCAGGCAGATTCGGACGGCGACTGATTGTTTAAGTCAATCAAATTGCCTTATTAGATCTCAATGGGGTCACAGGCAATCATTTCTATATTTGTCTCAATTTTTTCTAAAATTCTCTTTTGTAGTAGCCTCTCCATATGGACCAAGGTAATTTCCAGTCTCTCAACTGCAGGGTCGGCGCGAATGCGTCAAAATTAGCTTTTTCAAGGCGCGCTAGATAGTTGGCGACTGGAATCTGTAATCTCACGTTAGTCGCGTCGCCAAAAACAATAAACTAATTAATCACCCCAGCCAGGAATACTGGGACAGCGCGTGCAGGCACTTTGCCTCCCATCCCTTCTTCTTTCATCATGTCACGGGCAGTGATGAGGTGATCATTCGCAAGAGTCGCAAATTCAAAAACCGCATCTGATATGCCCTCGGCTCCTGATCCATATCGGAGAACGTCCTCTTGTTTGGCACCATGCTTAGCAGTAATCTCAGCGGGTATGATCACATGGCCCTGCTTTGCATGGTAAGGCAGTGCTCGAAGCAGGGTGGTAAACGTTTGCGCTGTTCCCAGGTGAGACGCTGCATGTGAGAGTGCAGATGATGGAACAGATAAGAGAGAAAGTAAGAGGTAGAGTAACGGACTTGACGTTGACTCTGCGTGAGCTGTTAGAGATTCCGTTGTCATGTGTGTCGGTGTGCTTAATTCGGCATCCTGGAAGAAAGTATTAACAAGTGGAGTCGTCACTCATTACGAAGGGACCAACTCTAGCATCCACAATGCGTTTCAAATGATATGCAGGAAGTTTGACGCGTTGTGACGCTTGGTGCAAAGCAAGTGCTATAGGATGCCGAGGTGGTTTCCCCTGTATTCAATTGTAAAATCGGCGGAATCAACGGAGGTTGAACGACAAACTTCGTGAATACCTTTCACAGCATCCCTCCAGAATTGCATCCTCATTTTTCCTAACGTTTGATTGGACACATGTTCCTGTACCATCGAGAGCTCAACCTGGCCAACACACTGTTAAATCAATCCCATTCAATTGAAATACAACGAGACGCACAGAGAAAGCTTTAAGCGCGAAATACCCACCTTTTGCAGCCTCCGGGTAGAAATGGGAGATCAAGAATCCCTCATAATCGTGTTTTCGGACGAGATCCCTGCAATATTCCACAGGGTCCGTTGTGTTTTCCGCCGAGGTCGCGAGGGAGCGTCGTTGGCACTTGATGGAAGGATGAAGTCTGGGATGTACCCGACGAGAGATCATGTAGACATTTTTGCATCTCGCATGATTTAACATACGGGCACCTGGTTGTCGGGTTAAAACTATGTTTTCACGAGACCAATGTGGACTAAGTCGCCAGATCACGTGTCCCACCCATTAGGGAGCGATTGAGACATTAGAGTCTCTCAATCTCAACGCTCGCTCCCTAGGTGGGTTCATAAAAAATTATCTTCATCTTATTTAAATATCTCAACGCTCGTTAGTACTGCGACTTAGTGTATTTTCCTTTTGTACCCGCCCACCTCCCCGCACTCTGTCACAAATCACAAAATAAAACCACGGGACCGGCTCTCCAGAGCTCTCCCTTATTTGGACCCGGTAAACTCATCCTTTATTTCTTCCTGTTTCTTTCGGCGTGAGTCAGCTCATTGGACGAGGTTTAGAAAGGGTCAAACGACACATGTGACTTCGACAGAGACACTGGCACGTGAAGCGACAAGTCGAGAAAACGCGACACTGGTACTTCAGTACCACGCCACTGGGTTGAGCGCTTGATTGAACTTGAAAATTTCGAATCAAGTCAATACATATGTGCCGTCCAAAAACGACTTTATCGCCATACATGTTCACAACAAGAAAAAAACCTCTAACTATTGGTTGCTAGTCGAGTGTAACTAGCCCTTCACGGATACCAATATCTAGCCTCCCAAAGGGGATCTGTCACCTTGAGGCTCATTTAATCAACATTTAATATTTAAGTTCTATGACAACTTCATTAGATATCAAGGATTGCAACCATGTATGCAGAGACGTACCTGACCATGTTCTTTCATTCTGTCTCCGAACACTTGAAAGTTCAGGGCGGTGGTTCCTTCGTCGTAGAATGATTGCGATGGCCAACACAGCAAGAATGAATGCAACCCCTCCAATTACACCACCTACAATAGCGCCAGTTATGTGGGTCTTTTGTCCGAGGAATGAGGACGGTGCTGTATATCCTGGCAAATTCTCAAGACTAGCAAAAGAAGCATTGTACGTCAAGAAGTCGAAGCCGACGGCAAGAGGAGGGGATATTTGAACTATTTGAACAGAAAGGGTGTGATTGCCTGCTGGCATAGTTGGTGTTGAAAAAAGACGAGTCATGGGCAGCCCATCCAAGGTCCCGTCTGGTATTGATGCCACCGTGGATAGTCCATCGATGGTATATGTCGCTGAAAAGTTGTGTCCCACAGAAATGTTGGCAAATGATCCAAAAATTGCAACCGAACTCCCTATTCATTAAATCAGCGCATCGTACACCTAATTAGATCATACTTGACCTGTGAAGTTGAACTGGAAAGTGTCTCCTGCGTTATTACTCCAGTGCGTTGTGTTACGAAATGAGGCAGTGGAGAAATCGCTTGTACTGGGAGACGGGATCTGTGTTGACCAAGTACCGCTATAAACAAGATGTTATGATCTCAATGATTGAAAAACCAACAACAACAAAGTTAGGGTTTTCTATCGAATACATTGGTCCTTTTATACCTACGCGTCTGTAATCAAATGTGAAAATATAACTAGTCTTGTGATAATTCGTAAGGATCTGTGATAAGAGGGAAAGGAGAACATGAATCAGGGGGGTTTAGTAGGGATCCGACGAATAAAATAAGAGAAATCGTATCTAGGGCACGTGCCGTGTCAATGTCATGACAGATACCAACATGCACAAACGGCCAGAACCACTTGTTGTCCTAAGGAGCATGCCGCAAAGGATGTTTGACTGGCCACAGGAGCTCAGAGCTGAAACTTGTCATGAAGGTGCGAAAGAACGGGATTTTACTTTCCTAACCAACGAGGCAAAACATGAAGGCTGAATATCGAATCTCTGAAAATAATGGCATGTCATCTTGACGAGGCTGACGAGTCACGTGAACCTGGATTTCAGGAGGCCCAGTAAAGCTCTCAATTTCAGGCCAATGAACGAAAAGGAGAATGTTATTTCAAAAAAAAAAAAACAAGCGAGAAGGGCACAAGAGCAGGAATTTCAGTCCATGATGTTGGCACTGCATCAGGGATACATAACGCTGATGACGATAAACGGCGATTGAAGGAGGTGTAAAGTTTCTGCAAGGAGTTGATGATGCGTCGCTAGCCAGGGATTCAAACCGTGAATACTACTGATTATACGCTTACAGATCAAGTCTCCTGCGGGGACAAGATAGAGCCTGTAGTAAATGAAATCTCATTCGACCAGATCATACCAGAGATGAGAAAACTGATAATTGATTGGGAGTCGGGGCTGGAAACCTTAAATATCGACTGATACCATGCTACTCCGATAGAAGTCTTCTTCAAAAATCCGACCTACGAGTCTTGTATGGAGGAAAAACACGAGGCAAAAATCGGTTCTTCTCCACCGACGTGGACAGAGGCATTGACAAGGCTGATCTTATCTTTGTCAGTGTCAACACGCAGACAACTAGGTTGGTGTCCATGCATGCACAGAGAGTGCTGCAGACTTCAAGTAAACCTCTTACTCCATTTTCAAATGCGTCGAACTTGCCACAAGGCGCATCGCAATTGTTGCCGCCTCCGAGATAGTCGTTGAAAATCTATCGTCCCTTGCATACTGCTGAGCCGGTACGATGATCCTCGACGCAATTTCTAAACCCAACTGCCGCTTCGACCTCCCCTTTGATCCTGAATTTCTGGCCGAGGGCACTGTGATGAGTGATCTCTTTGACCCTGACCATGTCCACATCGATCCCTTCAGACTTGTGAAGGCAGGGACGCAAACACTAACTTAGTCTCTGTCTATGCTGACTGAGTTCCGTGAATCATCTCTTCAACGATATATCACAAATTCGACATATTAACAAATCTATTTGTGACGTGGTACCAACCTGTTAGCATCTAGTCTTCCAAAACGTTCAAGCTCACAGGGTGGATGCTTGCCCAGCACATCTTTACCATCAACGCCTTCTGCGCTGTGAAGTCAAAATGAAGATGCTCATGCAATCGAGTGTGATTCCCATGTCTGTCCCAAATTCCTCAGAGCCTTTGTCGGCTTCGGTGGTTCGTGCTTCCAGAAAAACATCTCCTTAGTTACCATCCATTCGAGGTGCAGCGTATTGGCGTCAAGTCATCGGGATGAATGAGTACCAGAGACGTTGGTTCTTGAGGCGTGTGTGAATAGAAGGCAGGACCTCACCTTCTGGTCTGAGAAGTGTTTTATTGTCCTTGGACCTGGTGCGTTCAGGGTGGTGTCGTTTACCGTGGTCTAGTAGCGTGCGGTAGTACTTGAGGTCTTTCTTTGGGTGGTGTTCCTCTGCAGAGGACATAGCAAGCACGGCCAAAGGGGCGTAGTTCTGGGGCAAGTCAGATTTGAAAGATTCCTTGAAGGTGTGGGATCAAGTCGAGGTGGGGATCGAAGAGGCCCTTTTATGCGGATGTTGGGAGGGTAGACTAAAGATAGAGGAGGCCATGAATTGGAGGTGGTGGACTGGGGAATTTCTGGGGTGTATTGTTGAACAAATAAACGCGAGAGGCACGAAACGGCGCGAGGGAGCGCAAAAGAGAGGCACGAAGCCCACAGAGACGCACAGGATGCGCCGACACAGATGATCGCGATTGAGTGCATTGGTTACGATGAAAATTTCGTCTCAGCTAGAGACTCCAGTACTGATGTATGTACATGTTATGTCCAGCGGGTGTTACATGCAGACATGCAGACATGCTATAGACTTCAATACTCTTTTCTTTTTTTTTTGGAGTGGCGTTTTAGTAGCAGGGTGACCGACGCCCTTGGCGCCTCCACCCTACCCGCTCGTCTGCTCACCTGGGATTGAAACCAGGTTACCCAAGAGGGTGCAGTATAGTGGTGTTGTCTCTCCACGAGGAAATGCTTTTACGCACTAGTGTGGGACTACCGGCCCGAGATGGGGACGCGAGGAGGAACACATTCAGCGCCTTCAAGATGCGGAGCAACTTGTCCACAATGCGGCACAGTCGATTCTTGGAGCCGACCGTGATCGTGAGCGGGACTTCCGCCTCAATGAGGAGGACCGCGATCGTGTATTTCAAGAGGGAGAGGCGCGGCGCCA
>JAGGAQ010000099.1:0-48179 GCA_017657225.1 Termitomyces sp. T69sscA
AAAATGCAGTAAAATGTTTACATGAACATTGTACTCTGTTATACAACATTATCGGTCCGTGAGCCAAGCCTACCTATGCAATTGCCCCCGTTTTCCTGCTCGCAACCTGCCACGCGTTATCCGTTGATGTCCGGAGAACAATAGATCAAGTTCGGACCGGATCGACGATACGGCCTCGATAAGGCTGTGCTGGTAAAACGTGCGTATGTGTTCTGGGAGGAGAAGTTCCCTCACAGGTGCTCAACTGACATGTCACGTGACAATGTTCGAACTCTCGAGCTCACGGTTGGAGTAACACAAGTCTTGAACATAGAACTTTCAAGTTTAAATTGCATCCTAGAAGCATAGCATGCTTACTTGTAGTTAGAAATTCGCAGAAAAAGAAATACAACGTTTCACTCGAGAATCAGGATACATACATCTGAGATTTTAACTAGAGATAAAAGCCATAACTACAAGACATGGTGCAGGAGCACATACAAAAGGAGAGACCCTGGGGTAGCTCGGAAGGGGCCTCACACACGAGGACTCCATGCACAGATGGTGAGGCGGCGGAAACCTCGGTGGATGGGATGAAGCTGCCCAGCGTCTGTATGGTCAATTACGGTAATAGGTGTGAGGGTGGATAGATAATCTAAAAGGGATTTGAGTGCGCGGCAGAGAATAAGAGTTTCATGCTCCCGCGATCCCATACATGCGATGCACCCAAAGTAGAAAGAGAGGCAGTGATCAGATTCACGTTGCCCATTTGTGAATGATACGAACCGCAAAACACTATCGAGGTGGTCAGAGTAATAGAGTTCACTGACCGAGAGAGCGATAGCAAGGACTTTGACCTGAATCGCTCTCTGGGCATATGCATCACGTGTACCACGCCGCTGGGTGGTAATTTAGCGCCTCGAATATCGGATCCGTCCATAGTAAAGACCCGAAGACACGCTCCGTAGCCACATTGCCTGAAGGACCACAGGCGAACGGTATGAACAGTTTCCACATCGGATCTTTAGTACCACCGATCTCTCAATCTCATGCTGTCACTTCATCGACGCGTACTCAAACCAAGGCGGATAAAATCCAGCCCACCCGAGTCAACGATCCAAATGCGACCATCATCACCTATGATGATATTCCGTAGGTTAATATCCTGATGCTTTAGCACAAGGGGTTCAGAATCATCAAAAAACTCCTTCCTTGGTGGATCATCCTGGGAAAGCTTATCTATATCAGCTGAAGCGTGGTGGCGTTTGTCGAAGAATTTGGAAAGGGCGGAATATGGGGAGAATGGACTACGGATACCGCGAGTGCAATTGCCAAAAACGGGGGATTGGCACCTACGTGGCCCTTCCTTGCTGAGGGGAACCCGGGGGCGTTGTCACAGGAATTTTCAAGCAATGGAGCTGACGGATATAACGACGCAAGGTAAAAGCAATACAAATGTTTCGCCAAGTTGAAAGAGTTGGCCAAATTTGAGCAAGGGTTGCACCTGGTATGTAGTCTATGACCATCCAGAAGCACCCCTCGATTTCTTGAAGGACTCGGTGAACACGTGGGACTGGGATAGTTGTTCTGCAAACACCCAATTGAGGGTGTTAGCTTCTCTTGAAAGAAAGTCATCCTCTGGCTTTTGGTAAGTCTTTACTATTGTGTTGGTCGTTCACCTTTAAACGGACGTGCCGAAAAACAGGTCGTCAGGGCCTGGGCTGGTAACTAACTTCCCTTAGGGCTCAGCTTTCTCCGCAAGTTCTACAATCTCCAAGTCAATAAGCTAGTCCACGTCCGACGACTGGTGTCCCATACAGCTAAGTGAGCACGGGCAGATGTTCGATAAGAGATTTATTGAATGAACGTACTCACGCCTGTTCACCCAGATCTAAGCACTATTAGGTAGTGAAGAAAACAACCTCAGAGTCTACCCGAATGGGAGAGAACAACTATTTATTCATACCTATTAGCTAGTGAAGAAAACCTATAGTGCTACTTATTGTGCCGTATCTAGACAATAATACAAGGAATGTCTCCTCAGTGCAAGCCAGGTGGCTAAGAACAACTATAGTACCTAGACAATAATACAAGGAATGTCTAGAGTCAAGTATGAGATAGAATGGAAGCAGTAATAATAGCGACGTACCTCCTCAGTGCAAGCCAGGTGGCTAGTAAGAACAACTGAGGAGGTAAACACAGTCAATCGAACTATGAGTCCATATGCACGTGACTATATCGGTGATGAACTAATCGGACATAGTCCCGTAACACTACTGATCAGGTACGGTAAGACAAGAAAGATAAACAAGTGTCACTCACAACCTCAGAGTGGGAGAGGACAACTGAGGTTGGAGTCGACGCGAGCGCGTATGTAAGTACGTAAACACGTGATCACTGAGTCAGCTGACCATGCTAGGATATCCGGGCAACAACGCCGATGCTTCTCTCCGGTCTTCTATCAGACATAATAAATGTCAGGATTGCTATCACCCTGAGAAACGTGTAAACCAACCATTTCAGAAACCGTGAGGACAATGATGTAACTGAACAAAATACTTACAGCATGCACAAACACCATCACGAGCACGTGACGGTCGCCCACATGCTTTCATGTCAGTGGAAGGTCAGTTCTGCAGATATTTCTGTCAGTGACACAGAGTCTGTCCAACATGCATTACCCGAACTTCGCTATTACTCGTTACCTGCTTCTGAAATGGGGTAAGAATGCGAACGATTGCATGGTGTGTCCTGAATTCCGCTTTCCATTTGAAAGGCTTTCTCCATCAAGATAGATATTCTGAAATGGCAATGATGATGGTTTGGTCATGCATCAGATAGAGCACGAGCTCGTACATATGCGCGTCAAGTTTCTGGGATGAGACCACAAGTTGGTAACGAGCTCTATTCAATCTGCCCATTCTCACTCCAATACTCGACCCGCATGGATGCATCAAACCGCAGCAATGTCCGCATTCAAAGCAGGCAAAAGTTGATGATTTACTGTTATAGGCGACCTTCAGATGACCTGTACTCTCCTGAATAGGTGCATGAAAACTTTGAATTCTTATGATTGGCATCCTGTCAGTGAATAAAATCTTTTCCAGACTTCATCATGTCACTTGTGAATTTTTCGGCAGCGAAAGATCGCGAGAAGCTGCAAAAGCTTGAGAACTCTAAAAAAAACTTTCTATCTGTGACAGAACTCAATTAGACGGTCAGCTGGCGTGTCTGATGCCTTGGAACCTTCAATTTGTCTTCACATCTCCTTTGCAGAAAGTCGTGGAAGAAAAACACTTGCAAGACATGCACCGGTAAATCGGGTCCACATCTAGAAGATATTGACATTGTGCTCCAATCCTGGATCAAAGAATTTCCAGGTCTATACATTGCATTGGGCTCTCAGGAGCTCGCAGCATATGATCGAGCCCTCCTTCTATGTATGTCTAAAGTGGGCTTCGTGATGTCTTGATATGGATGTTGGGCACCGGCAAACAGACAGCTACTTATGTCGAATCCTTGCAAGCACTCCAAGCGGACTCGAAGATCTCGCATATACCTTTCGCGTGAACTCTGTCAATGTCAACGATGTTGAACGTTGAAGCAGACTGATGGTGGTGGGAAATTCCCGTTTTTGCGATGAATTACACTTCCAGCCATTGGTCATACTCTTGAAAACACAAATTTATACGTAACAGTCAGCTGTTTGCGTAGGAATCAAAGTTTGTTTCTCTTGTGTTCAGAGACATCAATCGCTCTGTTCAAGAATCGAATGTATGCGCTGATCGCTATGTTTTGGGAAGCGACGTCAACAGCTTGGCCATAACAAAATGGAGATATCTTGATTGACCCCACACCTTCCCCAACGTCAGCAGGCCAGATTATCAACTGACAGTGAATTCTGAAAATACCTTCAAGGATAATCATGTGTGGTTAAATACTGAAAGAAACATCTATCATCAGCACCTCACCACAAGGAAGTCTTCCTTCATACCCACCTTCGAGCTTGCTTTGTTGGAGCACCATGAGACTATCCCTCAATATTATCTCAGTCCTTCTCATCAGCATACTCTCACCGGGTCATGCGTCACCACTAAACCCTCGTCAGACCATCTCACCACTCAGTCCCACTCAGATCGAGGCTTTTAAGCCCTTCACGTTCTTCGCCAATGCTGCCTACTGTTCTCCGAGTGCAACGCGAACTTGGACTTGTGGCGGTCAGTGTTCATGATCTATCACTTCTCAGCAAGGAACTAATGCTAGACCAACCATTGTAGCCAGCTGTGATGCTATTCCTGATTTCATTCCAGTCGATTCCGGCGGTGATGGCGACAATGTCCAGTTCTGTAAGGTTCCTTGATTCATATGGTACCAAAGCCCAGGACTAATACAAACTCATGTGTACAGGGTTTGTTGGATATGCGCCAACGCAGGGCACGGTTATTGTCGGCCACCAGGGTACCGATCCCTCACACTTGTTAGTTGAAGAGTAGAATCCTTCTATCATGAATGCAGTACTCATCTCCAGTCCTCAGGGAAGCCGACCTAACCGATATTGATTTCTTCTTGACAAACCTGGATTCAACTCTTTTCCCTGGTGTCGACTCTTCCGTTATGGTACATGGTGGTTTTGCGGATGAACATGCTCAGTAAGACAATAGGTTTTTTTCTCGTATTGTTCAGGATTGAACGCACATCGACAGAACTGCCCTGTCAGTTCTTGCTGCTGTCCAAGCGGCAATTTCTGCTCATGGGGCGACAAAAGTCACTACCGTTGGACACTCACTTGGTAAAGGACATTTCTATCCACCCTTTTTACAGCGATTGATAGATTTGTGTTCTAGGTGCCGCAATTGCATTACTTGATGGAATTTACCTTCCTTTGCATATAAGTGGTGTCACATTTACAACAATTGGATATGGGCTTCCAAGGGTATATCTCTTGAACGAGTATCTTAAAAGCTTCAACTGAAGGGCTTTTTTATGAAAGGTTGGCAATCAAGCGTTCGCAGACTACGTTGATGCGCACCTCGCCTTGACACATATCAATAATAAGTGCAGTGCTCTCCACTTTTCTACGTGTTTAGCCACCTAATGCACGAATTGTATTACAGGGAAGACCCGATCCCTATTCTTCCGGGTACGCCATTTGATATTTGCGACAAGTATGCATTTTGACTGAATTCCTGTATGATACAAAGGTGAATTTCTAGGGTTTGTCCATCCATCCGGTGAAATCCATATTCAAGACTCGAATGCCTGGCTTACATGCCCAGGTAATTTATGCATGATTCGAAGGCCACTATTTTCCGTTGACACTCGCGATCACAGGCCAAGATAACCCTAGTGATGAATGTATCGTCGGAGACGTCCCGACTATCTTTGAGTCGAGTCTATCAGACCATGATGGGCCATACGATGGTGTGGTCATGGCCCAGGTTTCTTGCTGAACAGATATGCGGTCACAGCCGCTTATTGTAGTGGCTGTTGCAAGGTTTCTGCTTTTTTTCGACCCTCCGAGAGCTATGTCTATTGTTAAACCCTCTAATGGAAGGGATGAATAGAAATGAGAGTAATGCATCACTGCTTCAACACATGCTGGCGGTCTAAACGCTAGGGTGGAGTCATTACAATGACCAAATCAAGAAACTCGACCTTATTTACCGTAATAATGTAAAGGACCATGAGCTTTCAGATAGATTCCCATTGGACAGACATGACACGCCTTCCAACTCCAGAAGTTACCTCCCAGACGTTCTCCACCGACCCCCCTTGCTCCTTCACCCGAGCCACGAAATCCTCGACACCCCCGCCGACACCAAAGTAGAGTATCTTCGCTGCTACAAGACATAAATGTACCTTCTTCTTCTGCTTACCCTGTACGCTTGCAGACCCCTTGAGTAGGGCAAGGAACTGCGCGAGACTTTCACTCCTGTAGATCGTCTCGCTTGTGAGAACAATGTCATAAGGGGCGACAGGGAATGAAGTCCATGGACCGGAAAAAAACTTTAGGTGAATTTTATAGGCTTCGAGCGACGCAAGGAATGCAGATTTGAGTTCGGAAGTGATGAAGAGGTCACCTGGTGCGTTGGGGTTCGCAGATTCGATGTCTTCGTCCACTTCTGGAGGTTGATGCGATGTTCTAAAGGATACTGCGGCCGGGGAGGTATCTGTTGTCAAAATCCGTCAATTTAGAACGGGGGTTGGATGGGAACGACGTACACCATGTGAGTAAGACGTTGGGAAAGGAGACAAGTTCGAGAACTGAGGCATTGTAGTCCTGGAGATGTATTTCCGTGTCCGTCGCCTCGTCTGGCGAGGTAGAAAGGAGTTGCCGGAGGACGAATAAGGTAGGGACGGCTGTTCCACAACCAAACTAAAGGACGTATCAACTAGAGTCGTAAGCAGTCAGAAGGGAGGCGAGTACCTCTATTATACGCTTTCCACGTGCATCGAAATCGGGCCCACGACCTGCTAGGTACCCTGCAAGGTCGATACTACACTCCCACGTTTTCAGCCCACCTTCGTATATGCCTGGAACGAGATCGGAAGGCGCTTCGACGAATGCGAGTGCCTTTGTGCTGGCGCTCGAGGCAGGAGCCTCGGTAGTATCCCCAGTGGTGTTTTCCTGCGCGATCAGCTGGAAACGCGCATCAAACAGATCTCTTCGAAAAAGGGTCACGTTCTTTGAGTCCGCAGACTGGGAATCGTTCGTTGCGAGGATAGGGATGAATAGAGGCGAATACGATAGAATGTTTGGAAGGTGTTCGAGCTACTTAGAGCGGAAAGATCTGTCGCTTGGCAGCGGTTCGAGCTTGTGGAAGAAGGCTTACAAGTGTGTCGATGGGGATCTCAGCGAACGGCTCTTCATTGATCTTGTTTGAGGCTGCATCGGCATCTTTCTGGATAGGATTCGATACGTTCAGTGAATTGGAAAGTTGAGAAGAGAGGTCGAGGTCGACATCAGCGTCGTCGAGTGTAAAGTCGAATTTAAACATCTGAAAGGGTGAAAATTTGCACAGCCACAGACAGGTTCGACGCTAGAAAGGCGCCAAATAAGTATCCGCAGGCGAGCTTAGGTGCAGTCGTGTTTCAAGCATGAGAGAGTACCGTAACATTAGCTAAAGCCCCGAAAGTAGATAGACGCCTATGATTCCATCTCTATATCAGCTTCCTGCTCTTCACGGCTTCCCTCGGTGCCACTGTGCGTCATTCGACGCCGTAGAAGTCTTGAAATCGAAGAAGAAAAAAGTCAATACCCTAATCAGATAGAAGAGAAGAGAAACCAGCCTTTCAAATATATCCAAGGGGCTCTCATGCTCTGGCCCATCATACGGCACGATTGGCACCCAGCTACTTAAGGGACTCGTGCCTGATTCGTAACTTGCTGCTTTGACATATAACAACAGACCGTCCGGCTCAATTGTCGTTTCTTTCATTTGTACTGCCTGTCCAAAACCAGAAAAATCTACGTCCATGCCTTGTGAGGGAACCGCTGGGGCGGCAATACCCACGGAGCGCGGGAGGCGCACAGACGGTACGATATGTGACAGGAGAAAAGGAAGGGTGGTGTCAGTGTGGTAGGGTACGGGAAGGAGTGTTGTGGGGTAGGGGAAGGTGTAAATGGTAGTGTCATTGGACTTGAGCGTGTGAGAAGGTGGAGGCGCAGTGTACGGGAGCTCGCCGAGGCGGGTGTCGCGCCACCAGAATCTATTTCATAGAAGAATTAGGTCGAAAAAGTGGTAGGAAGGGGAAGTAGAGGTGTACATACCGAAACGCAGACTCACAGTCGCTGACGTCCTGTCCTTTCCATTTTATCACGTCGAGGACGTGCAGGACGCCGTTATCTCTCCAATTGTTGTCGAGAACGCAATCAAGTATTGTGTGCGGAGGCAGTACCGATGGGAAGCGGTTTAGTAATACTTTGCCGAGAAGGCGCGATCGCAGTGTCGCGTGACTGGGGCCTGTAATACAATTGATAGTTGCCCACAAGGATAAAATTAAAAGCACCGTACAATCCGCGGCAGATTGTGTGACTGCCAAACAACGCTTGCCCTGTGGGACAGGCGCAAGCGCAACCCATCCGCTTTCGAGGTCCGCAGGGAGCCCATCGGCCCCAGCGCCGCCCCACGGTTCCGATGGATCGGAAACCATCTCGAGCAACTCAGCATACATACACCTATCAGCCCATTTATTAATTTTCGATTTTCCCCGTCGTTTCTTCCTTGGCTTTTTCTGACGTGAGATGGGCACACTGATGTTTGCCTCGGATGGAAGAGGTTCGTTGATCTCTGGGTGCAGAGGTATTGACAACGGTTCAGAATGAGTAGTAGCCGATATAGGATCGACTGGCTGTGAGAGCATTGAGGCATATTGGGCCACTGATCCGGGACAGGGCAGAGGTGTGGCATCCTCATCCTCAGCGTCGTCATCGTGATCGGACAAGCCAAGTGTCAAATCGGCAAAGCTATCCAAGTTCCGGGTGGATTCAAATTTCTGAGCACGGCGCTATGGGACTTCTAGATTGGTCGAAAGTGCGTGAACCGTGGCGAGAGGACGCACGCGTTTCTGCTCTTCTAGCGCCTGTATCGCGATGGATTAGCACTCAGTCTTGTGTGTAGAGAGTTAGATACTTTATTCCTCCTCGCTTCTTGCGATATTAGCTTGTCTGTGATAGTTGTTGGCGGCAGCTTGTACCCAGTCTTGCGCGATACCATGATCGCAGTTTCAAAGAAACGAGGCGCAACCCTAACCTCACACGTGGGTTTATTTGATCTGATTCCTGATTTTGTTCACAGGCCTCTCTTTCGTCCTCTTTCCTTGACGCATGCGTAGCTCTACTAGAGTCCATTTTCCTGTGCATCGTGCACCATGGCTCCACATGGGAACTCCGTAACAACCCGACGCTCACATGTACAAGCGCCGCGTGGAATAGTTTGCCAGCCATTTGGCCGTCCCACATCAGCATAGAAGTTCTTCTATTGCTGAAGAAGTTCTTCTATCGTCAAACAAACCGTCATGAGGCTGCCCCTCTAACCCCTGCCGTCCTATGCTGTGAGCATGAGCAATAACACCCCCGCGCGTATTCGTGCGAGCCCGGTGCAAATAATAGTGCTTGGACCATTTTGCCCGTCCCACATATCAGCAGAGAAGTTCTTCTATCGCTGCAGCAGAGAATCATGAGGTTACAACATATCTCCTTTCACCTCAAACCACGAAAAAAATGCCTTTTGCAACTGACATGTTGCTTTTTATAGGGTTTACCTGACCTTTGGTGAACTCAGCCGACTCCAAATTCCGTCCTTGACGTTTCCGACGGCGTTCCAGGCGTCCAGAAAAGGTTATGTCAGTTCGAACCCTTTTTCCTGGTGATTTTAGTGTAGAGTCAGCGCGTGCGTCTGTCGCAATATAAAAGGCTCTGCCAAATGTACCAATCCATCATCCACGACATGGAAGCCTATCATCACTCTGAACTCAAGCCGGACGACGCTCCCTTTGCATCTCTCCCTGAAGTTCGCAAGGTCAATGGGTTCGTCAAAGGTGGCGACCCCTTGGCTTGGGAAGATGCTTGGTGGGTGTCAACTCTAAGGCCTAAGGTTTGATGCTAGCTCACATTATGAAAACTCTTAATTTTCAGGAAGGCCAAAGTTACGCCCTGGGACTCTGGGGAGCTCCAGCCCCCTTTGCGAGACGTCATTGAATCAGGAGATGTTCCTTTCCCTCGCAAGGGTCGGGCTCTAGTCCCTGGTTGTGGATCAGTAAGGTCATTTCCGCTACAAGTGAGAACCATCGCTCATTTTTCACGAGGGTTATGACGTTGCCTTTATTGCCACCGCATTGGGTCTCAAGACGATTGGCATGGATATCTCTGAGACTGCTCTCGCTAAAGCCAAGGCGTAAGTGACTTCTTAAAATCCCTCGTTTCCTTGTGCATCTCTAACGTCTCATGAAGAATTTCCCCTGCCAATGTTCCCCCTCCCGGCGAAGTCTCTTGGGAACTGGCAGACTTTTTCAAGCTTCAGTATTCGGCTGAAGATAAATTTGACCTTATCTATGATTACACGTATATAGTCGTCCGTGCTGGCCTTCAAGAACTCATCGCTAACGATTGATATCCCAGGTTCTTCGTAGCCATACCCCCCGTCAGGCGCCCGGAATGGGGTAAACAGATTGCCGCTATCACCAAGCCGGGAGGTTACCTCATCGCGCTCGTATGGCCCATTGACCCGCCCAGTGACTTCGGCCCGCCCTACTTTGTTCGCGTCGAGCATTATGAAGAAGTCTTGGGTGAGGAATTCGTCAAAGTCCTTGATAAGGTGCCTGGAAAGTCGTTGGCTAAGCATGCTGGAAAGGAGAGGATTGTTGTGTGGAAGAAGGTTTGAATGCCTAAGGTATTGAGTAAGGTATTGAGTGTACTAAATCGAATGGTGCCCGAGGTGTATGTACTTGTATTATGATACATAACTGAATTGAGCTTGTAACATTGTTTGACAAGGGCTAATTAGACCATATACCATCATCTACCTGAAGCTTTCCGTCAGCTAACATTCAGAAATGAACATTCCGGTGCTAAAAAGTCATGATTTATGTTTGCTGAGCATTTCCATGATGAATTATACAATCTGATGTACATTCCGGGCTGACTATATACAGCACGGAGAAGATAAGGTCCGACTTGTGCTTCGTAGGGTGCGTCATTTGGCAAAGGTCAGTTGAGCCGCACTTACCATAATGTACTGAGCTTCTCCGCGGCGTGATGTGATAGATGTCATCATAATCGAGGTAAATTGCTCACTCCTCTGGAGTATCCGTGAAGGAATGAGACAAGTTTCGCAAAACTTTGTTTTGTATTCTGAAAAGTTTGATTTGGTCATGATGCCTACCCAAGGTAATATATCCTACAATGTTAAAATCCATGCAAGAGACGGGTGGCGCAGGAATACGGATCGCCTTGAAGATTATACAAATCTAAATTTACTATTCAGTTCACTGCTGTCAAGGAATAATAGCTATAGGGTAGGACACGTCTGGAAGGAACAAGGCGCTTCACTACTCTCTAAATAAATGCGCTCAGACCGTTACAACTCTAGTCAGGAGATAGGACTCCCAGATTTGGACTAGAGTTGCGGATACAAACGAGTCCGGTACCTTGAATCTAGAATTGTCAAGCGCTCAACTATTCTGTCCAATCTTTAGTATTGCGACACGCGAGGATAGAGTTTATATACGATTAAAATCGCGAAAGAATGTGAAAAGATGCTTGTCTCATGAGTAGTAGGCTAAGGCGCACCATCAATCCCTTCTCTTTTTTTCTTTATCCTGTATTCCAATTGATCCATACCACTGGCCCTAGCGTCGCCTTGGCGTCATTGTTACGATACATATATGTATATACAAACAATACAAACATACATTACCAATTATACATTTAAGTGAGGGTGAGTCGATACCTCGAGGAAGTACGACAGTAGACACTGATATTGTTACCTATAGAAAAGACTTACCGGTCTCTTAGGTAACTACATTAGTCAATTATACGTTGAACTGCGGATAAAAGACTTACCGGTTTCTTAGATACACTGGCACACACATAACGACGAGTGCGGCAGCACTAATGATGATTCCGAGATTCTGGAGTTGGAAGGTCTGTATACGACGCTGCATGAGCTCAAGGGACTCAGAAGTATCAAGTTATAACACCCACCATACCGGTTTCGATGCCAGTGGGTGGCCTCGCAAATCCGGCCCGAAGAAATTCTCACACGTGACTAACGCGTGGCGGGATTGATACGCGGCGTCCTCGTGGTTTACGACGCCACCATGGCCATGACAACTTTTTCTCCTGGTACTGGTCTACCCGCTTTGGCCTTGCAGTCACCTTATGCTAGGTCCGGGTATATAACCTACTTGCCTCGCCGAAGAGTCACCACCACCTGGTGTTCGCAGTTCGAGTCCTCCCGCATCTAACAATGGTGTCATTGTTGGACTTGTCTCTGACTGTGTTACTCTCGATACTTTCTCGGCATGCAAGGGGATATGATCTTGTAAAAGATTACTCTGGGGTGACCTTTTTCAACGAATGGGACTTCTATGGTGCATACGACAACCTTACTTTCGGTATGAACATATTACTTGTATATGTTGAAGTTTGGAGTCTTACGACATCTCCAACTTGTAGGCGACGTAGTGTGGCTCGACGTAGATCAAGCGTACGGACAGGGGCTCGTATATACCAATTCTGCAGGTAACGCAATATTGAAGGTGGACAATGAGCATAGTGTGGCGTTCAACCAGAAACGAGGCTCGGTGGGTTTTAAACACGTATATCTGAATAAAACTCGAGCCTTTGATAGGTACGAATATCGACTCAAGCGTCATATGCCGTTGGAAGCTTGTGGATAGCGGACATGGTCCATATACCCTATGGTTGTTCCGTAAGCAGCACTATCCTATATCTGCCTCAGATCCTCATTTTCCCTATGATGAAGGTATGGCCTGCGTTTTGGACAACGGGTGGCATATGGCCTAACGATGGCGAGATTGAGTGCGTCGACCTTTACCCGAAACCATGTTTCCATTTGAGATTGACGGATGACAGTATCCTCGAAGGCATAAATCTCATGGACCATAATCAGATGGCGCTTCACACACTCCCGGGATGCATGCACTTGACGCCTCCGAACCAGATGGGTGTCTCAGGGGAGCTAGACTGTTCTAAGCCCACAGGTTGTATCGTCGCGGAGACTAAGCCAAACAGTTACCAGACAGGTTTTGCAGCTGTTGGTGGAGGCGTATTTGCGACTCAGTTTGACGTGGCTGGGTGAGTTTCTCAACATATCTCGTCTTTGGAACGCTTTGCTGATGATGTGGCAGAATTTTGTAAGTCCCTATATCAACGTTGAAAACTTGTATTTACAACGACAAATTGGCAGTATCTGGTTTTGGAGCGTGAGTATTATGTCCTTGTGAGCAAACGCCGAGGTTTAATTCATTTGTAGCGCCCAAATATTCCTTTGTCCATTATGCAAGCCGCGTCATCGACCTCGCCCATCGACATGTCTGACTGGGGTCCTCCGTCAGCGAGCTTTCCCGCTACAACATGTAATATCGAAGAATTTTTTGGCCCTCAGAAGCTCATTCTAGATATAACACTTTGTGGGGGCTGGTGAGGAATCGAGGAATGTCCACAATGAAAAATGTATTGACATGACTACTCAGGGCTGGTAACCCAACAGAATACTTACAGACATGTAGCAACTCTGGCCCGACTGGATCATGCGTGAGTACTTTGTTATCCTTTGGATCGACTCTGAGCTGAGCAATCCGACCCCAGTACATTGACAATGTAGTCGGCCCCGGAGACCGATTCAACGACGCCTACTTTGAGATAAAGTATGTGCGTGCGTACACGACCGGTGGAATAGCACCCACTCCGACTGCTGCTGCTTTTGCTCTTGCTACGCCCTCGATGACGTCGATAGAGACACCGATTGGGACACAGTTAGTTCCAAGTCCACTTTTCTATCCCAGCGGTGTAGTGGGCTCTCACAAAGAACGTCAGACTGGGATTGTTTTGCTATCGATGTTAGTCGGGACAATTGTTTGGTTTTTGCTCTGCTCATAGACAGTGTATATCTTTCTGGACTTACGGATGGATTTCTATTTTTGATGTACCAACATTATGCTGCCCTGGGACATTTGGTAGAGTAGGCGTTCCCTTTCATGACCGGCTACTACACGTGTATTTTCTATTTGAACTTTTTTGGCTAGAAGCCAGACAATTCATTGTGCCATCGTATATCGAAAGTAGATACATATTGAACAGAACAATCGTTTCCGACACTTCAAATCTTCAGCTTTCTTAAAGGAATGAAAAGGGTTCATTAGAGATCTCTACAGCTCGACAATCTTCCCAGCATCATAATCTTCTCTACCTTCTCCATAACCCCTCTGGTTCGAGTAGACCCTGGTTCCTTTTCTGTTAAAATCGCAACACCAGTGTGTGTGCCCAAACGCCCACAGCTTGATTTTCTTGCTTTCCCAACATTCTTCTCCAGTAAGTTCGGTCACAAAAGCTGAGTTTGTTGGTCCATCGTTGAACTTCGGGTCACCTGTGCCGTCCTTGGTCGGAGCATGGTGCGTAAGCACCACAATTTGCCTTTCTGGTTCGTCTCGTGCAATAGAAGCAACAGTACTATTTAACCATGCTAGATCTGCTTTGTGGAGAGCATCGTATGCATCGGGGCTGAAGTTGTCAATCCGACGAAAGTCGGTTAAGGACCAGGAGAGGATATCGAGATCGTCAGGATTAAGGGACGACCAGAGCGTGCAACCGAGGATGGTGAGTTCTGGGGAGACATCATGACGCGTACGGTTGAGGTAAACGAATGTCCCAAGAGATGGATCGGCATTGATCTTGTTGGCGAAAGCATTCAGACGCTCAGTGGATTCTTGCTGAAGGGAATGAAGGTATTTATTGAAAAGAGTGAAACTCTAATCTTACTATTGATGATCTATATGGCTCTTTGTAAAGGTAGGTGAATATGGTAGGCTAGTAAAATTGATTGCGCCGCGTACCATGATTTCCAGACACAAAGAATACAGTCTTGAAGAGTTTGAGTTGGGCTTCAAGCCACTCAAAGAGTCTATCATCGATAGTCCAACCAATATCCCCGAGAAGTGCGAGATGTTCTGCTCGAACTGGAATGTCGTAGTGGTAAAACTCGCACCCGGGTGTGCCATTAGGCCGCTCAATCTCAAGATGCAGATCGCTGAGGATTTGTATCTGCATTGTCAACACTAAATGTTTTGATGAAAGACGAAAGCAAAACCTTTCCCCCACGACTCAAACCAACTTCTTACATAAGCATTGTGTCAAAAACAACAATATATTTTTCAACTCATAGCACCTCCCCCCTTAGTGTGCAACCAAGGTGATGACACTAACACTGAACCCAGGCGCATTATACGTGAAGGTTTTACCCGTCCCGATTGAGCTATTTACCGGCACCGCCGCGTTAGGATCCGTGGGAGTATTGCTCGTGGTTGCTGAGCCCTGAATTACCTGAAGTGTTCCAGTGCTAGCGACCGTCGTGAATGGAAGGACAAATGTTACAGGTGTTTCCGTGGCAATCGTATTGGAAATCTTATATACATCGTTAAACTCAAGTGAGTAAGGACATTCGAAGATGTACCTTGATAATGATTGATTGAGCCGCTGTGTTACGGACGACGCTCCAGAAAATGGTTCCAGTGCGGCTAGGGAGGGTTGATGGGATGTACTCGTCTCCGCGGTTCTGACTGAAGAGCTGAGATGATGGTTAGAGGTCGGACAGAAAATAGTCTGTGAGTTTCACCTTTTGTACGTAGAAACTTGTCGAACGGTATACTGCTCCTGAGCTGATGCAAGACAAAGTTGATCAAAAGAGGGGGATCTAACAATTCAACGGACATACTCGAAGCTAACCAAGTTGGGAGTCTTTTTTCATTGAATGCTTTAAATCATGTACGTTTAAAACAGATGACATACCCATTGGGAGTTTGCAACATGCTATGATAGGTCCATCTCAATCCATCATGCCACCAAGCAATACTGATACTTACATTCAACAAAGGCGCGTATGACGCCGCAAATCTGGACATGCATCAAGGTGAGCTCAGAGACTCCAGGACGCAAGAGACGTACACGATATCACTGTTCCTCTCCAGTCCAGTCATAAATGCAGCTTCGCCGGTAGAGCCTTTGTAATGTCAGAGTTAAAGAGATATTATAGAAGGCATAGAGACAAACTTTGCATGGTAGGGAAAGTGAGTCGTCCATCAGCAGGGGATCCAAAGATATCATTCGGATTGGTTGAGATTGCCGCATACTCGCCCTGTATTGTATAACTAAGTCAATCGGCTCGATGCAGGAAACGAAAGAAAGGGATCTAACCTCAAAGTACTTAGTCTGATTGCGTTCGAAGCCATCGTAGAAGAATGAATTTTGTGCGAACCAGGCTAGATAAGTTGGAGGTAGGAGATTGGTAGATGTGGATGAATGTATACGTACAAGGAATTTGATAGACGTGAACATCGTACTCTGTTGGATCGGGAGAGAGAATAGGGTTGAATGTGCCCGTGGTGGCAATGAAATCTAGTAGTACAACTTTAAATTTGTTCACCAAAGAATATGAGAGAAGCACAAACGGAGGTCAGGGAACTGGGCTTTGAGAGCGTTGACAAAGTCACGCCACCTGAAAATATACCTGTGAAACACGGTTTCTGATCAAGCTCCGGGTGAATAGTTGTTGTCGAGGAGCCTACGTATTCGCGGCAAAATTGTCCTACAGTGAGAATCAATCATAGCCACCCTACGAACAATGATTGTGCACACCTCATTTCCAACTTCCACGAACGTCAAGGCGAAAGGCTCAGGATGACCCAAGGACGCCCGGAGATTGGCTAATCGAGAAAAAGTCAGAACAGTCTTGAAATAACAACAAAGAAGAACACTGCCAGCTGCGCTTGACCCTTGCGCGCCAACGACAAAGTTGATCTGACAATATGGGTGATCAATCAATAGTCTAGTTCTGGACAAACGATTGAACTGCACCTGATCAATGGCCTGCTGGATAAATGGTTGGAGGTCCTGTTCTGCGACGCTCGTTCCACCCAGCGCAAAACCTATAAGGGATCAACCTTGGAGCAGCGCATGATGAAGTCGTAGGTAACGAGCGTACCTGCCCAAACAGCCATAATAGGCGTCATGTTAAGGTCCTCACACCAGGTGAGATATTCAAAAAGCCCTAAACCACTTAAAGATTCAGAGTCAGTTGTCGATAAAAGACTTAGTTTGCTAGTCAGCAACACACTCAGTGTTGATATAACCCCAGTCACCGTCGCGGCCTTGATGAACATGAGCTTTGTCAACTCGACAATGCAGGTTTCCTACCAGGTCTGTCGACCAATGGGCCGACCTTCAAAAAAAAAAAGGAAGATCAATGCGTGATCAGAGAAATGGGATAATGCGTGTACCGTGGCGTTCCATTGCCAGCGCGTGGCGACCGTTTGACCTTCGAGGTTGTTTCCGCCTGCGAATTCGACAGTTTTAGGTTTCCAGATGGCAATGACGCCAGGATGATGACAAACCTGGGAATCGGAAGAATGAAGGCCCCATCTCAGATAAAGCCTAGATATTTATTTCACATCATTCGTTTATGTAGATCGGCATTCAGTTCGGAATGTACCTCAGCAATATCCATCCGCATTCCATTTGGCCTATCCTTGAACGTGGGCGGGAACAACGATAACATCGCAAAATTAATTGTTTGTCCGGCTGCTGCATTACCATCCAGCGTGATCGCAAACAAGTTTTCAGTTGAAGATGGAGTAATGGTAGGTGTAATTTTAACAGAGAGTTGTTGCCACGATGTTTGGGCACCAGAGATTGAGACAGTAGACGAACCGAGGACTTGGCCCGAGGTGGTTTGCAAGCTAACGGTAGCAGTGCCACTGAAAGAGGAAGCAGTGGGGAAACGGTAGAAGAAAGAGGCAGAATAGGTCGTCGAGGCTTGTACTTTGATTCCTGTGGTTGATTGTACCGAGTTAAATCGCAGGAAATAGAAAAGAGGAAGGTTGACGAACCGAAGTATCCGGTGTTAGCGAATCCGACGGGGCCAGAACGACCAGTGGGAATCACGACGTGCAGAGCATTGGGAAGGGCTGAGGAGACGGGAACTCTTTCGGCAATGACAGACAGTGTGGCTCCGTTTACGGCCTGCCAAGCATTGAGGGCTCCGGATGTACCTATTTAAGGAGGTAAGGGGAGGGTAAAGGGATAAACGTGAAAGATGGCATACCAGGGGTTACTTGCTGAAAGGCGCGGTTTTGCAAAACTGGATGAAATCAATGAGATTGATACTTTATTGCAATTGCAAGGCTTACGTTCGGCATAGAGACCTCCGTCACCGCTCTAACGAGAACGAGACCAACCTTCAACGAGTGATCGGCATAGGACGCGCAGTGTAAACGTACGTGCTGTAAAGGGCGTTAGCTGTGAAGGATGAGGGAATTGATAAAGAACTCACATTGATATCCTATTCAAGAGATTAGATCTAGTAAATTAAAAGTTGACAAACAAGGCATTAGATTAACCTCGAACATCTGACCCCCTACATTGCACCAGTTGAGAAACAAGGAACTAATCAAACCATGTTACACAAATAATACTCACATAACGTAGTGGGAATGGGATGACTAGCTGTAGCGCTTACGGATACTGTAACTGCACGCGCGGCTCCAAGGAGGCTGAGTAAAAAGACGAGAGCTTTCATGGTTCTGTGAGAAATTCGCGAGGGAACTATTGAACATTTTATAGCACGACAGAAGCACCAGCCGGACCGTTGCGCTGGCGCGGACTTCAAAGGCACATTCTACTTCTGAGTGAACACAAGGATCATGGAAAATCCTGCCTTATAAGACCATATGAGAGAGTCTGGTGACAGAAAGGGTGCAGTTACATCTCGATAAGTGAGTCTTTGTTTGAAGTGAGGATGGACGTAAATGATTCCTAGACGCACACGGGCTCGGTCATGGGACCTGTGAGCTTCAACGTGGGAGACGTTGGGGCGGGCCGGAACTGGGTACTAAGGTTTTACGGAACGCGATTGAAGATACATAAGAGAAGCTTCTGGATTTGAGTGATCATCATAACATTAGAACTGACGGAGATGCGACGACTTGGTCTCCGGTCACCTTTGCTTTCCTTGGATCTCCTTATGGATATCAAATGAATCATCACTATCTAAAGACACAGTGTACATAAATTAGCATGAAATCATGCAAGGCCTGGGTAGCCATGCTCATGAAACCTTCTACGTATACAGATACTGGATGGATACCATAACGACCTATAAATAAATTGCCCGATTCATCGATGACTGAGACCGTCGTACATAACGACAAGTGCCCATCTACCATCAAACCTCATTATGAACTCTCCTCATCCCTCCTATGTCCATGTCCAGAATACAAATATTCTGTCCTATTATGCTGCTCAAGTCTCTTCATAGCCTTTCGCACCTCCTTATCCCAATCCGTGCGGACACACAGCAGCGTCCCAAAGAAAGAACAATACACAAGTGAAACCGTAAGCCCGATCCACAGACCATGGATGCCCATATTCCAATCGAAAGCAAGCCAAATGCCAAATGGTATACCTATATGGATAACGGCTTGAAAACGTGTAGCGGAAGACATCAGGGAAGACGTACCGATAATGTAATATGAAGTAAAGTTCAATAGCGCCCCTGTAAACTATATCACCATGATTTATCAACGACTATTCAAGAATATCTTCGCCAATAAATCTCACCTGTTTCCCCCTTGCCCGAAGGATTCCATCAGTGACTGCCGCATTACCATCAAAGACCTGAAATAGAGCAACGAGTGGTAAGATGGATGCCACGAGCGATACAACCTCTATAAATTGATTCAATAATTCGATTGTACGTTTAGACAGTAGATAAGACGTACCGGGATCGTCGTTGAATAGATAAGCCCATTTATTTCTAAAAATGATGAACATTGTGCTGGTAGGGCAAAAATCACATTTCCATAGCCTCAGACTCAATAAGCAATAAAAGTTACCTCGTAGCCACAGAAAGCGCTAGCGCCATGATGATAGACGTATTCGAAGCAATCGCAGCTCGCTTCCCATTTCCCTCTCCGAGTAGATTCCCAATCCTATCGTCAATGAGTCACTTTCCTCAGGAATTAAGGTACTCTCCACATACCTGACCGACGCGGCAACCGACAACGCAAATGGCGCCTGGAACGTCATCGACGCAGACGAAAGCAACACAGACTGGGTCGCAAGCGCCACAGATCCCATCAAGCTTGCCGCAAGCGCAACTAACTCCCACGCGCACCACTCCGACGCTGTCTGACCCACACCTGCGAGACCAAGACGTACGAGTACCCCCAAGCTCGTGAACACTCGCCTGTCAAGTGGGTACCAAGCTGTTTTTGGTACATAGAACACGCCATACACGATCGACATGACCGAGACAAGGTTGAAGGAAATCGCAGTGGCGATAGGAGCGCCGATAAATCCGAGTCGGATGGAGGATGGGCCCCAGACTGGGATTTGATGATTAGATCGCCAGAAAATTGGATGAATTGAAGGAAGAAGTCTTACCTAGGACGTAATTGAGAGCGAGATTGATTGGTGCAACAATCAGGGTGATTTGCGTCGGTACGGCAAAGCGGCCTTGGTAGGGAGACAATCCTAAATAAGTCTCTCTTCAATATTGTACCTTGGACCACATACATACCTTGAGATTGGAAATACCGCCTATATATATCCTCACGTCAGATTTGTCATTTTAATCTGAGACAGGATATTGGACGTACTGGCTTACACAATTGAAGGCGTATGCTTTTACCAGTGTTCAGCTTTGCATTTCATGGATAGAGGCACCATTCATACCTGGAAGACCCATAGACACCCAACGTAGGTACAACGCTGCAAGTCTTGCAACCTCTGGATCTTGCCTTAGAGCCAGCAATAATGACTCGGCGTTGAACCAGATAAAATACATTGGCTCAAGTCAAATACACAATCAGAACCATGTCCGCTTGGAATATGAGCCTACTCACAATTAGCAAGGCGACCAACACGACAGCTTAATGAACATGAGAAATCGAGTTAGTATGAGATTATTTGAAGTCGTAGGAAATACCCTTACTCATTCTTTGAGTCCAGAGACCTACGAGCTGAGGTTGAGAAGATGTCCACGCAGAAGGAAGCATGGTGTCAAGAGCACTCGTAAAGCCTTGTAAGATGCTGAAAGCGGTGACGTTGGCGGTCATGGAGCCAAGGGTCATAGCGGCGAGAGCTGTAGTGGAAAGATGGCCGACGGAGATGACGGGAGCCATGATGAAACCAAATTCGAGAACTTGCGTGCTGGAAAGATCGAACGGGAAAAATTAGAAAAAGAGACGACTAGAGACGAGAGCTGTAGACGTACCCGAAAACAGGAACGGCGTAGCGAGTGAGAATGCAAAGTTCTTCCCAAAAAGTGTAGATTATCCGATTGTCGTCGTCGAAAGATTTCTTGATTGGTGGAACAAGAGGGATAAGTTTGTTCAACAGAGGTGTGTTCTCAGATAGAAGTGGACCATAGAGCATGGTTTGATGTACATTTTTCGGTTTCTTCGGACGTGGGGAAGACATTCTCTGGTTTCGCTTATCTTGTTCGTCCCCAGCTTGATGGTCGGGGTATCGCGAAAGCAGTGCATAATCTGGGAGGGGTGACACAGGGTTCTGGTTGTGAGCAGACATTATTAACGACTTCGAGTCAATTGTGCACAACTCTATTTAAATCGAACTTCGACCCTGTCACTTACAAAAACTCGTCCTGCTGCATCTCCACGACAACGGTAAGGCGAATAATTTCGGCTGAGAGCAAGTGAATTGAAAAAATTCCCTTCCTAAAACAAGCATTTTTGACGCCAAAGGTTTGCGAACAAGCTTTCACGGAGACAAAAAGGGCAGTCATTCATGCCACATCGAGAGCGCATCTCCAGATTTCCAGCCTGCAGGCGAGAGACTCGACCTCATGCATGCAGCGGCATCTATTTGGTGTCGACATAAATGGCAAGTAGTGAGGAGTTGGATTGGCGGCTTGTATGCATGGAGATCGATGTGCGGGTGTCAAAATAATTGGTACACAGACCTCACATACTGTAGGAGGATGTAATTGGCACAAACAACCGAGTGGAGTGGCTGAAGCAAGCGACATAGGGAGCCTAATTTAGCAATTGAAGAACATGATGATATGAGAAGTCGTTTTCGTACTTAGAGTTCATATGGTAATATAGGCGCATCGGTAAAAATAATATGATAACCTCGGAGAAAGAGCGCGTGAAATGAGGCCTTGAGGTTCTTTTGTTACCTTTGAAAACGATGTAGGAATTCCTTTTTATAGCGTACGCCCTGTATCGAGTTTTATGGATGAATGCTCTGAAGAAGCGGTTTGCCTAGACGAAGGGTTGGCCGACTGGCAAGGCTTCAATGACAAGTACAGGATCATCGATCCGGAAAGTCGGAGTTTGATCCGTGATGATATTATCTTATCTGCTTATACAATCATTTTACCTGTTATGCATGCTTCGACGCGTCTCAATGTGGTGGCGTGTTCCTTAACTCAAACTTCTGATGGCTCGAATCGCGTCCCAGATTCTTCTTACGAACTTGTTCTTGGGGCCCTTGCTCTCGCACAGGATTGCCTGGATTACCTCAGGGAACTTACACCAGACGTCCGGGCGAGATCCGTGAGCTGACATAAGCCGGCGGTGCTAGTGGAGGATAATTAAATAGATCTGCCACCGGAAATTTGCTCACTGTTCTGAGTCGCCACCATGTCGTCGGCCCATTACCAGGGCCCTGCATCGCTCCCATCGGATTACGCTCTGCTTTCTCGATATGCTGCTCATCAAGCTGAGGACGACCAGGATGAACAAGACCAGACAGCGTTTTCTCCGCGTCCGAGGAACCCTACTGTCGCTCATCAAACGATTCCTATCCCTGGTCCCATTCCCTCCGAGAATACCCCTCTGCTGAACCCCCCTGTCCCACGAATTGACGAATCTTTTGACGACGACAATCGGACCGTCCACGCTTTCTGGGAGGAACTTCGCATCCTCACCCGTTATGCCCTTCCTGTATTTGGGTATGCTTATTCAAATCTTTTCTTGGGATCTTATTCTAATCGCGCTGTCACTCAGTACACACGTTTTAGAATTCAGCCTCATTATGGCCTCTGTAATATCTATTGGCCACCTCTCCACTACTGCCCTTGCTGCCATCAGTCTTGGCTCTATGACTGCCAACGTCACGGCTTTTAGCATCATACAAGGCTTTACGAGTGCTCTTGACACCATGCTTCCTTCTGCGTGGACATCTTCTCAACCTCAGCTCGTAGGTCTCTGGACTCAACGAATGTGTCAGTCGATTCCGTATCATTTTTTGAAGCTTAAATTGATTGATTACGTCTTGTACATCCTACTTTAGTCGTCGTCATGACCTTCTTGCTAGTTGTAAGCATGCTAATATAATGATCCGAATTTTATCAACAACTCTATTTTTAGCCGATGTACCTCATTTGGTTCAATGCCGAGGGAATACTGCTTGCCCTCAGACAAGATCCCGAGGTCGCACGACTTGCAGCAGTGTATCTACGTTGGGTATCCATAGGTCTTCCAGGTATGAATATCCCCTTCCTTTGAGATACTGAGATTGACATCGGCAAAGCGTATGCCTTCAATTGTGTTAGCCGGTACGTCCATTCTTTTTCGGACTGAAAGAAAAGGTTGATGTGGGTGCTTGCAGACGCTACTTCCAGTCTCAAGGTATGTGTTCTCTGGGGAACAATGTTAAACAATTGGCTTATTCAGGATTGGTGATTAACAAGGCCGCTTCGCCGTACCGACGCAAATCATTTTGTTTGTCGCACCAATTAATGTTCTTCTCAATTACCTTCTCGGTACGGCTCCTTACTGATCATCTGTCTGACTGAAAACCCTAATCCGAAGCTTAGTATGGGGTCCACCTTCCATCAGACTCGGGTTCATCGGCGCCCCTATCGCCACCGCAGTGTCATTCAACCTCGTCTCGCTCATGTCAATCATATATGGAGTATTCTATGTGCCAAAAACAGCCTGGTATCCCCTTAGTAGGAGAATGTTCACGAGCCTCGGCGTACTGGTGCATTTGGGACTTGCAGGTGTGGGACAGACAGCATCAGAGTGGTGGGCGTGGGAATTGGTTGCGCTCGCGGCGAGTTTGTTGGGGCCTGTGGCGCTTGCGACGCAATCTGTGTTGCTGTCGTCTGCGTCGACGACGTTCCAGGCACCGTTTGCATTGTCGGTTGCGACATCTGTTAGGTGCGTCCATTTCGTTCTTGTGGTAATGGAGCGAGCGATTGATCTCGTTGATGATGGCAGGATTGGGAATTTGCTTGGGGAAGGAAACGCGAAGAGGGCGGGAATCGCATCGTTTACGTCAATTATCATGGCGCTCGTGCTCTCTGCTGCTTCTAGGTCTGTCTTCCGCTCCTGCTGTGTAAAAGAGACAATCTAATGAGAATACGTACAGCACAATGTTCGTCGTTTTCAAAGACAAGTGGGCGTATCTATTCAACGGCGATCCTAGTGTGTCCCTTCCTGTATATCACATATGGACAGTTCACTGATTCCATATATAGAAGTGGTCTCGCTCGTAGCGTCCATCCTACCGCTTGTCGCCCTCTTCCAAGTGTTCGATGGTAACGCAGCAGTTACTGCTGGAATTTTGAGGGCGAGGGGCAAACAGGTGAGTTCCGCTATGATATCAATTATTCTGAAGTATTGACAAGTCATGGGCTGTAGGTGACGGGAGCTTTGTTGAACCTCACCTCATATTATGTTATTGGTACGTTTTCCACTTCTGATTTTTGTCATGCCTTCTGAAACACATTCGTATATAGGTATACCATTTGGAGTTTGGCTTGCGTTTAGCTGGGATATGGGCCTTCATGGGCTATGGATTGGACTTACGGTGTCGCTTGTGTATTGTTCGTTCTTCGGTACGCTGTTATGTTTCCGCACGGATTGGAACAGGGAGGTATGGAAGGTCATGAGGAGACTTCAAGAGGAAGAAGATAAAGCGGAGCATTTGCATTCGGGACATGGTCATGGCAGGGATGAAGAGGGTCGCCAGGTTGTTTAAGGTCTTAGATGAGGATATGGAATTTTTCGCGCGCAGCAACGCTCTTGGATAGTGGTGGATCTCGTTCTGCTATACACACACACGTTATTCTGGTTCAATATACCTAGACATCGTGTCACCTACTACGTCTAGAATTTCTTGTTGTCATTATTGATAAATTTCGCAGCACAAGGGTGGCGAACACTTCCCGCTTACCTTGAAATGTATGTTTATATAATACATCTCCATTATCCACAAATTTATTACCTCCGTAAGTATCATATATGGATACCACGGCCGACCAATCAGATTTAACTTCTTACCGCTCCAACTCACCAACCTGTCAATGAGTTATGTTTTGTAAAAGCTGCCAGATGCATACAGGTAGGACAGAATAGAAAGGATATACGAGATGATAGTGGCCCATAGAAGAAAGTCATGGCGTGTCAAATTTTGCTGCTACCAACAAGAACTCGAAGAAGTCATGGTACTAGTCACGGCATGCATGAACATCGAGATTGCACTCGGAGAGGGAGCAACTACTAATTGGAATTGAGATGAAGATACGGAGAGGGAGATAAGGAGAGGGAGATAAGGAGAGGAAGATGATAAGGAGAGGAACAGCATGGGAACTAAACAAGACCTTCAATCCTCTCATGGCACCCGCCTACTATTGCACCATGCCGAGAACGGCCTTCGGACATAATGAAATGTTGGCGTGCTTGTTGCGCATGGACCTCTGAAGCCTTCTCTGCCCTGAAGCCTTCTCTGCCCTGGAACCGCATAGATTTCGGACCGAGGTGATGGGAATTTAACTTTCCTAAGTAAGATAAGGTAAGGCCAGAGGTTCCAGTCCGTTCAAATCTTTCGCGACTGTATCAGGGGTGGTTTTCATTTTATTTTTGGTTGATGAAGACTTATTAGAAACAAGTGTCTCTCCAAAAGCTGTCTTGATGCTGATGTCAACTGGTGCTGGCATGGTTGCTCCACAAAATCATCACGATGATTATTCCTTGGAAGGCCAGGTGTATGCATATATACCTCCACCTAGGATTCATTCCACTGTAGAGGGGATACCCTGATTGCGCCTACAGTATGTGCCTCCATCCGGTGCCTGCCTTGCCCACGCCTCAAGAAGGCTGGTCGGCACCTGCCGTGCTATATCAACCTAGTTTTCATCGAACCGGTTCTTTTCTAGATACGAAGAGATAAGCTTGAGAGTGGACAGAGAGGGCTTGAGTTGCCATCATGTCATCTGCCCACTACCAGAATCCTGCGTCGTTCACGTCGCTTTTGTCACAAGTTGCTGGTCAACATGATGAAGCCGAGGACGGCCAGGGCGAGCAAGACCAAACGGCGTCTTCTCCACGTCCAAGGAATCTTACTGTCGCTCATCGGACTATTTCTATTCCTGGCTCGATTGCTCCTGAAAACACTCCTTTGCTGAATTCCCCCGTCGACGACAATCGGACCGTCCGCGCTTTTTGGGAGGAACTTTGCATCCTCACCCGTTATGCCATCCCTGTCTTTGGGTACGCTTATTCATATCTCTTGTTGGAATCCTTTTTGACCGTATTGACCTTATAGTACTCACGTTTTAGAATTCAGTCTCGTTATGGCCTCTGTCGTATCCATTGGCCACCTCTCCACTATTTCTCTCGCTGCTATCAGTCTTGGCTCTATGACTGCCAACGTCACAGCTTTCAGCGTTATGCAAGGTTTTGCCAGTGCCCTTGACACCTTGCTTCCTTCTGCGTGGACATCTTCTCAACCTCAGCTCGTAGGTCTCTGGACTCAACGAATGAGTAAGCATACCATTTGATTTGACTTTTTGCCTTGTGCCCATTCTGCTTTAGCCGTGGTGATGGCCTCCTTGTTAATTGTAAGCTTGATACGGGAAACGATTTGTGTTAACTGAATACATATTCCTTCCATCTTGATTCAGCCGATGTTCCTCATTTGGTTCAACGCCGAGGCTATATTGCTTACGCTCAAACAAGATCCAGAGGTTGCACGGCTTGCAGCATTGTATTTACGTTGGGCGTCTATAGGACTTCCAGGTAAGATTCTACCCTCGTGCTGAATGTTTGAACTTGACATCGGAAAAGCGTACGCCTTCAATTGTGCAAGCCGGTACGTCCAACCTTTCACTGCTTTGATAGGAGAAGGTTCATGTTGGTACCTACAGACGCTACTTTCAGTCTCAAGGTATGTGTTCTCTGAGAGACCATGTCAAGTAAACGGCTTATCAAGGGTTACCTGCTCGCCAAGGGCGCTTCGCCGTACCGACGCAAATCATCTTGATTGTCGCACCAATCAACGTTATTCTCAATTACCTTCTCGGTGCGGCTCCTGACTAATCATTTTGCTAAAAACCTAAACCTGATACTAGTATGGGGTCCGCCCTCTATCAGACTCGGATTTATCGGCGCTCCTATCGCCTCTTCAATTTCCTTCAACCTCGTCTCCCTCATGTCAGTCATATATGGAATGTTCTACATGCCAAAGACAGCATGGCATCCCCTTGGTAGGAGAATGTTCACGAACCTTGGGGTGCTCGTGCATCTAGGACTCGCAGGTGTAGGGCAGACAGCATCAGAGTGGTGGGCATGGGAATTGCTTGCGCTCGCGGCGAGCTTGTTGGGGCCTGTGGCGCTTGCGACACAGTCTGTGTTGCTTTCGTCTGAGTGGACGACGTACCAGGCACCGTTTGCGTTGTCAGTTGCGGCATCTGTTAGGCGCGTTCATTCAATCGTCGTGGTTATGGGGCGGGCGATTGATCTGATCGATGAATGATGATTAGGATTGGGAATTTGCTTGGAGAGGGAAAAGCGAAGAGGGCGGGAATTGCGTCGTCAACGTCGATTATCATGGCGCTCGTGCTTTCTGTGGCTATTAGGTTCGCCCTCCGCTTATGGCATAAGGACAGACGTTTTAATTGTGGTACATACAGCACGATGTTCATCGGTTTCAAAGACAAGTGGGCGTATTTATTCAACAGTGATCCTGGTGTGTACCTTTCTGGGTTTCGCATATCAACTGTTTCACTGGTTCAATGTTGGATGTTTAGAGGTGGTCTCGCTTGTAGCGTCCGTCCTACCGCTCGTCGCCCTCTTCCAAGTGTTTGATGGTAACGCGACAGTCACTGGCGGAATTCTGAGGGCAAGGGGTAAGCAGGTATGTTCCGCTATTTAATTTCCTTATCGGCGCCAAGTGATAGTGTAGGTTACAGGAGCTTTGTTGAATCTTACCTCGTATTATATTATTGGTAAGTTCCCACTCCAACGCTCGTTCACGCTTCCCAAACAAATTTCGTATATAGGCATACCATTTGGAGTTTGGTTCGCATTCACCTGGAATATGGGCGTTTATGGGCTATGGATCGGACTGACAATCTCACTTGTGTGTTGTTCATTCTTGGGTACGCTGTTATGTGTCCGCACGGATTGGAACAGGGAAGTTTTGAAGGTTATGAAGAGGCTTCAGGAGGAACAAGACAAGGCGGAGCATTTGCAGTCCAGAAATGTACACAGCAGGGATGAGGAGAGTCGCCAAGATATCTGAAGAATCACACGAAGCTTTTTCTGCCCAACAGGACGTGCCTGAAATCATGATAGAATATCTCAGTTTGGTTCAATATGGATGGAAAACACGTAGACGCTAGCTTCTCCAGAACTATTATGAAGTCTAGGAGTTCCTGTATAGAGAACTCCATGGATTGTTCGTATTCTATGGACACGTGGCGAACAACCTTCCCGCGCGAAGAGAGGACTGGGAACTGTGTCTGGAATATTGCTTGCGGCGAACCAGTTGGGATACGTGAGATTTGAGCAGAGTTTGTGCGACAACTTCAAACACTCTTACTCCATGATTTTGCTCGTAGTGAGATTGTCATAAGTACACTGAGAGGCTTGCATTGGATGTCCGCAGCGGGAATACCCGATGCGCAACCCAAACTTCTCTTGAACCTTTCTTCCCAACTCTGTATCTCCGTGTTTCACAAAGGAAGGATGGAAGCCACGAATTAGTACCCGATGAAGAGTAATCGAGCATTTTTTATGAAATGAATTCCTTTCTCCTGCTCAACACAATCGCTGAGGAAGGAGATACACGCCACGAATCGACTAGGGGTGGCCTCGGTATCTAGCTCGATGCTAAGTATATCCTGCATTGTCACGCGACTGGGAATGGGGAATGCGTCTGAGATGTACCTTCACTTGTGATTGACTGTCACCCGACCACTCCTGTGGGAGCTGTCTTACATGCGCGGTTCATTTAACATACATACCTACATCGCCTGGCTTAACCTTTCTAGCTTCTCTGAATACAACGAGCAGTTTCTCCACGATGCCCAACCGATGAGAATGCCAGACAAGATATTGTTGAATCTCCCCGGATCTGGGCTCTTTGCTACTTCGAATATTCCGCAGGTCCAGTGTTTGAGATTTTGGCACCTTTACATGAAACGTTCATCTTTACGACATGTCAACGGCTATATAAATAACTGTATTTGCGTTCCTGTGCTCTTTTCTCCTCCCACATTTGTACTTGCCATTTTTTCCATAATGTCTGATCCTGTCGTATCCGACACTACTCCACTCTTGACTCCTGCTGATAGTGCGCATATAAATGGTTCCCTTATACCAACGTGGTCCTTGGCTGAATGGTGGAAAGAGCTTTCTATTCTAACTGGATTCGCTTTGCCTGTCTTTGCGTACGTTGAAGTCCCCATCTCAAACCCATCAACAACTTGACAGGGGTCTTCTCCAGGACGAGGATTCTAGAATACAGTCTCGTAATGGTCCCTGTCATTTCAATTGGGCATCTCAACACGACTGCGTTGGCTGCTCTCAGTTTGGGCTCGCTGACGGCGAACGTCACCGCTTTCAGTTTGATACGCGGCTTCACCAGCGCGCTCGATACGATGCTCCCGCCAGCATGGACCTCGCCACAACCTCAACTTGTTGGTCTCTGGACACAGCGCATGGGTATGTCCTCAGAGTCTGTCTTACGAAATGCTTCGAATGTCGTGATTTGTCAGTCGTCCTTATGACGGTTTTGCAGATAGTGCGAGAACTTTACCAGTTTGAAGTGACGGGTTTAGCTCACCCGGTAGACACCCGTCTAGCCCATTCTTGTGCTCTGGTTCAACGCATATAGAATCCTTATATCCCTTCAGCAAGATCCCGACGTTTCCGCCCTTGCGGCACTTTACTTGCGTTGGCTTTCACTTGGACTTCCTGGTGTGTATAAATCATCAAATACTGATGTCTCCATTCGAGTCATATACAATAATAATATAGCATATACATTGAATGTGATCAGCCGGTAGGCATATGTTTCTTCCATACATGACGACCTTTAACAGTTCTAGTCGATATTTTAATTCTCAGGGTCGTTCTCCAGAATTTTTGTTATGGTGGACATACTAACGTTTTCCCTTAAAGGCCTGTTCTCAATTCCTGCTCGCATCATATGTCTTGTTGCGCCCATTAATGTTTTTTTGAACTACCTTCTAAGTACAAAAATAACTCTTACGTTCTTTTCTGCCGTAATGATTGACTGAAATCAGTTTGGGGGCCAACCAAAACTCAACTGGGCTTCATAGGTGCCCCAGTGGCCACGGCAATCTCGATGAATCTAGTTTTACTCTTATCGGTGCTATACGGGTATTGGTATGCTCCTCATAGAGCCTGGCACCCGTTCTCGATGAGAGCTTTTAGCAATCTTACAATCTTGATGCGGCTGGGCATCGCAGGAGCTTGTGAGTCAAATATCCCCTACTCCAATCTTGAACGAACGAACAAGATAGGCCAGTATGCATCTGAATGGTGGGCATGGGAACTTTCGGCTTTGGCTGCGTCCTTGTAGGTCTCTGACTGTTCTGTACCTCGGCTAACAATCTCAATTGGAGCAAAGACTTGGCCCTACGACTCTTGCAGCACAGTCAATCATACTTACCTCTTGTTTAACAACGTCACAGGCTCCCTACGCGCTCTCTGCGGCTACTGCTGTTCGGTATGGGACTCCCTAAATTGAGTCTTCCGTTACGCTCACTGTCCGCAGAATCGGGAATTTACTTGGCGAAGGAAATGCCCTGCGTGCTGGTTTATCATCAAAAATTGCAATGGCTATGGCTTTGGTACTGTCCAGCACAACGAGGTACTCGTTTTGTGAGCTATGAGTTTTTCCTTGATTGAAGCACCTTGCCTCAGCCTGATATTCATCATTTTTCGCACTTCATGGGCATACTTGTTCAACGACGATTACGGTGAGTTTTACATGATCTGAGGAGGCATGTACACCTACAGACTACTTTAGAGGTTGTTGTGCTCGTCACCTCTATCATGCCAATCGTTGCATCTTTCCAGATTTTCGACGGAAATGTCGCCGTCACGGGTAGCATTCTTCGTGCACGAGGAATGCAGGTGCGTCCTCTTGCCCTACTCTACTCTTTATGCTGACGTGGATTTCATTGATAGCGAATCGGTGCTCTCTTAAACATCAGGTAAGACACAGAAGCCAAATAAAATAATCTCCATCTAGGGCTCACCGATATCTTAGCTCTTATTATACTTTAGGTATTCCGCCATGATAGACGCCCTTTTTAACCTGACATGCTCAATATGTTCTGTCAAGGTCTCCCATTGGGAATATGGCTGGCATTCAGCTTGGACTACAAGCTCTATGGACTTTGGATCGGCTTGACAGTATCACTGATCTATAGCTCTCTTGTTGGGACTGTGATCTGCATCCGAACAAACTGGATTCACGAGGCTTGGAAAGCAACCCAACGGTTGAAAGAAGCTGCTGAACGGAACTCATAAATGCAAATCCGACAGATGTGTTCAGTCGTTATTTGATAGCTGGAGATCGATTTCACATCCTATGGAGAAGGAATGTTCCTATGGGTATTGGTCATAGCGTAGACTATCATTGCCTCTCTCACGACAGAAAGGAGTCTCAATCTCAATCAAACATTGTCAGTGCTAGTTGTGGTAGGCTTGAAGTTGTTCGGGTCCGTTTTTGTTTCCAAGTGAACCCACGTGATACCGTATTGACACCGAGTGACCTTACTCCTTCCTCGTCACTCGTCCTGAGCTCGTGTCTAATAAGGAAGAGGCTAAAACCTCGTGGACGACTCCCTGTAGCTGGCAGTAACCCAAAGAGTAATATTACAAAGCCGAGTCTCGAAATCCACCGTTGGCGCAGTTCTCCTACATAGGTCAGTCCCTCAGTCAAATCTTTTGGCATAGATTCAGAGGGGCGCTTTGACTAAGTTGCGACTGTTGGCGTTTGGAAAGGTTTTATATTGCTGGTCAAGTGAGTGTAAGCATTTCCCCGATGTGCGCAGAAGCTATTTGCGATGCCGAATCCCGTGGTAATGCACAAAAACGGATAATTGCAGTATGCTGCTAAGGATAGGCATATTCTTATATATGAAGAGCCTTGCGGATCTCAAAATGTTTGCAGAAATCCATCCTCGACTCCGCGCGCTAGCATCTTCTGACCATTCACGACAGAATCGAAAATATGCACTATCTAGAATATGTCGAACTAAAATATGCCGAACTAGACACAACCTAAGGTATCTATCGAAGTAAATAAAGAAAAAACCTCAGGTATCTACCGAAATAAATCAAGAACCCGTCCTGGGTTTCTGAAAGAAAATCACCCAGCCGCTAGTCTCGGTCGTGCCGACGAGTGGTCGGGCGTCGGTGGTTCTTCGCATAGCTCCGTCTTGACACATCCTTCGCGTCATTCGGAGTGCGAGGTGGATCTGGCGCTGTCCCGCAACCGTCATTCCTCTCATCATACACAGGTGGAGGCGCTGCTCTGTGAGCGTCGTCCTTCGTGTCATATACAGCGCGAGGTGGAGCTGGCACCGCCCTGCCGCCGTCATTCTTTGCATGTGCGCGCACGGGCGCGGACTTTTTCGATTCGCGATTAGCGGTGCTGTAATAATGGCGCACATTAGTTCTCCAATGCACGGCGCACAACAGAACAGCCGTACCTAGTTTCTTCCGGTGCTGCTGCCGCTGTGCTGTGTGTCGTCTGCTCGAACTGGCGCGCCATCTTGGTGAAGTAGTTGATTGCCTCGTTGGACATGCGCAGCGCCTCGACGAAAGCGAGGTGTGCTTCCTCCGTTGCGTGCCGTTCTTCTTCCGTTGCGTGCCTTTCCGCCTTCGTTGCGCGCCGTTCTTTCTCCGTTGCGTGCCGCACTCTCTCTGTTGCGCGCCGCACCTCCTCCGTTGCTTGCCGTTCTTTCTCCATTGTCTGCCGCATTTCCTCGATCACCCGCTGTGTTTCTTCCAATGCTCGCCGTGCCTCTTCAGCGCCCTGGCATGTTGATTGACACGTCTCGCCCGCCTTGTCATGCTGATTTTGTTGTTGTCGTTGCTGCTGCTGCTGTTGATACTGTTGCTCCACGTCCTGCGTCGCCATACGAACCTGACTATCCATCGATTCCTGCATGCTAACCAACATCGTCTGCAGCTCCGTCTTCTCCGAGTTCAATTGATCGATCACGCTGTATAGACTGTTTAACTTGGCTTGCATTTCTCCGTCAAATTCCAGCTCCATCCCGCTAGACTGCCAAGACTGGTGCTGCTGCGGTATGGACGCGGCCGGGGCGAGGTTTTTTTCTATCTTGCGCAACCGATCGTTCAAATCGGACTGGTCAAGATCGAGATGGACGATCCGCATGCTCGCATCGAGAAGGATTTCGTCTGCCTCTGAAGATGCCATTGATCTTCTAGGCACGACGAAGGATGCGTTGATCAGGTCCCGGACATTCAGCGACTCCTCCTCGGGCTCGACCTGGGCCTGGGCCCGGGACCGGGTGTTTGGGAAGCGCTGCGCGAGAAACGTAGCGGCGTCTTCCCACGAAGAGCAGACGACCATACCCGCGCCGTTGGGGTAGTACTTGTGGTATGTGTGGGAGTCAAACACGATGAAGACCTGGCGTTCCGGTGCAGTTTCCAGCGGGAACTTCAGCACCGAGAGGATCTCCGGTGACGCAGTGATGACGGCGCCGGCAATGGTACTGGCGATTTCATCGAGACGTCGCAATACGGTTTCGAAGGAGTCCTCTGTGCGTCTGAGGTTGATGAGTGGCTCGAGGTCGCGGTCGCGGTCGCGGTCAAGAACATCATTGGTCGAGAGCTTCCAGGTGAAGTAGGGGAGCCCGGCTGTTGAGTCTTGGACGTAGGTGTTGTTCGGGAGTTGATGCGAGGGAGCACCGACGATTTCCGTCACTTCGAGGTAATTATTGCGTTCGTAGCGCCGCGTGATGTCGATGGATTTCTAAGGAAGGTTTGGGTTGAGGATGAGGGGAGGGAACACAATACGTACCACAAAGGTATCGCGTGTGAGTAAACCAGTGATGATTTCGCGGTTGTCCTTTTTACTGAGGTACTCTGTGAACGCGATACGGATGAAATTGGATGCGCAGAGCCCGCACGAGGACCCGGAGCTGACGGAGTCGACGAGAAACTGCTGCGTCCTATCGTACGTCACGACAAACGGGCGCGGGTAAGTGCGCAAAGGTGGCCCCTCTCTAGATGAAAGCAGGCGCGGAATGATCTTGTCAATTTCTCTCGCGATATCGTTTGTGGATGGGTTCCGCTGGATGCAGTTCTCGGTAATCAGGAATGGTCGCCGGTGTATACTTCTATCCGCGGATCCTATGTCGGTGTCGGCGATGGTGCGGGTCATTGCGGAGGTGGATGGTCTGTGTCCCCGTGGGCGGTGGGGGTTGGTCGGTCTGCGGCGCCCTCCGCCTCCGGGGCGTTATAAAGATGTCACTCTCTGTTGTATTGGATCCATTGACCGCACAGGTAGTGTGTGTCGTGGATCGAGCTGTTGTTATTCTGGAGGTTGCTCTTGTGGGCGTCGGTGAATTGTCCCATGTCCTTGTTTGAAGATTGGTTTTTCTTTCTTTTCTTTCTTTGAAAAAGTACTTGTGGGCGCTTGACAACAAAAAGAGGTCATAAAGCAATAGCGAAGCCCGAGTGCAGGGTCGTATACCAATCAGTCAAAACCGAAATATGACTTTCGTTTGCAACTTTGGATCTGTTGATCTATGTTACGATGTGATCTGATTCGCTGACGACATGCGCTTCTTTCCAGTTTTGAAAATGTATTCCTGCGTTGCGGATATCAGAGTAGAAACATAAACTGCATCATCCGCCTTCGTTGGAATAAAGCACAACTTGAGATTCATTATCTATGCTACGCTACGTAGTATGGGCGTGACTTGTTCGTTGGCGACGAGGTTCCTGACACTCTTTGGTCCAGGCAGTGGTACACCTGCGGAAGGTGTAGGTGCGCTCCTTTGTACACGGACATTGGGCATCTCGATGTTGCGTAGTGGTCGGCCATGTTGCACGTGTCGACATTGAAACCTGAGGCCCAGGTAGTTGGATGTCTGCGGAGATGGCAGCTTTGACGACGGATAGGGCTTTATTGCGCTGTGGGGATGTGAGGGGGTGGAGAGGATGGAGAGAGGGACGCAGCTGCATGTTGGGCGGCCAGCTGGACTCAAAGACAGACATAACGGTGAGAGCCAGAGCCCATTGTTATGTAGGGGAGTTTGTCGGTGAAGCTGTGCGGGTGGACGGCAAAGAGGTGTGCAGGGGAGTAGGCAAACCAGGTTGGAGAAGATGGCGAGTCGATGTACCCGGTGCCGGCGGCGGGGAGCCCCTCTTTGTCTCTTTCTGCTGGCTTCCTTCGACTTTCACATTATTCGTTTGTTTCTTAGTTCTTCATCGCATGGTAGACGTACGTCATGATCAACCATCATCAATATCAAGGAAATATACATAAGTATTGCAGGACTTCATATCGAGTCGTGCCAGAGGTTCTAGATTATCATTTGATCATACTAATAGTTGAACAATGAAAGTGACTGACTGGTTGATATTTATGTATGTATATATTTAGATATTTATGTGTCCCTTCTGTGACACCACATCACTACTATCGTCCGGCACACATGTTCTGCACGAATATTGGTCTCTGCTCTTGCTCTGCCCGGAGAAGTGAGTTAACGGGACATCCGCACGCCATTGCGAGCTGATTACATGCGTCCTACATATTCGTGGTATGCACGTTGGAGGTCGACATCTCATCTTCAAGGGCACAAGGGCAGTTCGAGTACTAGAGGGTAGGTAGTTGGTACGTCGTGTGATTTGACCCGCAGATTGTAGAAGGTAGGGCATCAGGATTGTGGCATGGAAGGTGCGGATGATGGCCCAGTATTGGTCTGGATGATGGAACCTGTGGAGAGAGGACAGCTGCATGAATCCGGGACGGAAGGACAACAAAATTGAGAGTGGGTCGCTCGAATTTATCAATCATAGAGCTAGCGCTTGGCAGTAGCCTCACATTCCGCTCATCAATCGTGACCTTCACAGACCGTTGGAAAGGTAAAGGAGAAGTTGGGAAATGAAAACTACTTGTGTCGAAACTACCTGGGCTTCGTTCAACGGGTCCGCGCGGGCAAGGTTGACTCCGCAAGCGTGAATCTGCAACTTTATTGGTTCTTGGTTACAACCGCGATGGTAAGATTCTTGAGTTCGCGTGAAAGGAGCTTGAACAGGAGGAACGAGAATAATTATCAAAGGGTCTGGTGCGCCGAGCTAGTGCGTTTCATTTTTCTCGACGCATGCTGCTGGAAGTGGCGCGGCGGATCGAAAACGACGCGTCTGGGGGTTGTGCGGCTGACCTACGTGGGTCAGGCTGGAGGCGAAGCTATGAAATTGATGCTCGCCCTAGCTGTTTACTTGGCGGACGGACTCTTTTTTATGATTTAAATGTACAATGGAATGATAAAAAAAAACATATTTAGATCAATGTCTGACAAATGATAACAGGTGTCTCGTGGTAACAGTTCTTTACCGTCATCGTCCAAATTGCTTGCATTTTGTCACTAAATTGCTCACTGAATATGTCTCCTACCCAGAAGAACAAGCCTTCTTCAAAGAGGCAACGATTTCTCCAAAGGTTTCGCTTAGTGTTTTCCAAACGTCGTACTTCATTGCCTGTGGATACCCCCACGGCATCTCCCCCTGTTCATCTTTCGGGATATTCTGGCCCTTCTGGCATTGGGACTTTGGGAGGTGTCTCTTCAAACGAACATTCATCCTTCCAGGATTCTACAGGTGTTTGTAAGTACACCTGTCAACATAGGCGTTCAGGCATCTAAAGCTGCATTCTGAATCAGCTCCCACGCACTCACCTCCGTCAGTTGCACCAGAAAGTGCTGTATCCGGTGAGTACTCGTGGTGCATTCCTCACATACTGGTAGAGATTACACTCCAGGAGTGACTGCCGCTGAAGCTTCTCGACTTGCTGTCTCTTCGACTCCTGATAACAACAACTGTGAGTAATCAATCAAACCTATGTTTGACTGCAGTACAGACATATTCATCATAGCCCATATTGCTGCTTCCATCGGTCCAGAAATTGCCTCGGCAAACGTGAGAGATGCACTTGGTGAGAACTGTTACACTCCGTTGATTGTGTCAGCTTGAACATCTGGTAAAGAGACTGCAGGTCATGTAAACTCTTCTGAGGCTATGTCGACTGCTGCCAATGCAGAAGGACCTCATTTGAGTAAGTCATGACTGCCTTTCTGACAGCTGTCTTTTAGCTTTCTTAAACACATCTCAGACATGTCAAAGCCCAAAGATGGATTAAAGACAGTTTGGCAAAGTATTGAGTTTTCTTCACCAAAGCTGCGCCGATATTGGCCGGGACTCCTCTTGTGATTCCGGTTGGTATGGTTAATGTTTTACTCGATCTACAAAATGTGGGATTGTCTTCCCTTCATTATGGAACATTAGCTAAAAAAATTCATTATAGACCGTTTGTGCCAATAGTGAAGAATTGCGTGCTTTGATGACCAGAATCAATGATCTTTTGGATAATGTGTGCAAGACTTTGGTCACTGGTGATGCAGACTTGGATCATTTAATCAAAGATTTTGCTGGGTATGAACAACACTATTTGAATAATTTCAAGCCTGATGTTTGACAGTAAACTGTTGAAAAATTTGATTGAAGTTAAATCACTATCCAGGAAAGCAACATGGAAGAAACTTTTGGAGAATGAAAATGATAAATCAAACATAAATGCCATTTTAAAATGCATTGATAGAGAGTTACAAGATTTTCAGGTGTGATTTATTACATTTGGAATTGAAGGTTTTTAATTAGTTTTCAAAGCTGAAACTAACTTTGAAAATCAATCAGAAGACAGACAATTTGAAAACATTAGTCGATGTAAGTTGAAAATCTCTAGCTATGCTCTCAACTGACATCAGCTCTAGCAACTGCAACTGAATAACAAGCCTTATGCTGATGACGCTCTACATGACGCTCATCATGATAATAATCCAACGTTGTTGCGCCAGCCTCGCACTCAAACTTAATGCAAAGCGGCTTAATGCAAAGCGACACAAAGGCAGCACTGTAGAGAACAGGTTGAGATGTCAGGCAGCATTTATTGAGACAAGCTCATTGGAATTGCAGGTCTCAAGGCCCTATTGATCCTACACAGGATACTCTCAATGGAACCACCTTACTTTTGCAGGTTTCTGACCAAGCTTCAGCTGGTCAGACCATCTTGGTGTCACCTTTCTCATAACTAAATTTGTCCTTTTCTAGCACGTGCGATCCTATTAATTGATCAAATAGAGATAACGAAAACTATCCTCCACAACATCTTCAAGACAATCGAGCTCTACAGACGCCTTTTATCTGTCAGTGAAGTCAATGCTCAGAAAATCCTTGACGGATTTCAACTAGTAAGGCACTCTGTCATCAATGCACATGTATACAAATTGAGCTTCATTTACTGGAAAGCTTCTGGATAACGACATCCTTCCAGATCGTGGACAAGTAATTGCTGCAATGAGGAGACTTTCAGAGCGAACACGACTTTATCCTTCCCGTTTCTTTCTTGAAGGTCCCTCGCCCACGACCGCAGTTCAACCAGTAACTTCAGGAAGTTTTGCTGACATCTATAAAATCATCTCTCGAGGTGAAGAATTGTGCTACAAGGTAATCAGAGTATACGAGAAATCAGACGTTGAACATATAGCCAAAGTTTGTCCTGCATTATCTGCCTAGTTTTGTGCCAACAATCTCATTCATACTTGAAGGTTTATGCAAGAGAGGCTATTCTATGGGGCCAACTATCGCACAGAAATATACTCCCCTTATATGGACTTGCCAAATTCAAGTCTGATTATTGCATATCTTTTGTTTCCCGTTGGGCTTCGAATGGAAACCTCGGGGATTATCTGACTCAACTTTCAGAGGCAAATCGATTACTGTTGGTATGTCTTAGTCTACCAGGATGCCCATATAATATCTGAGTTCTTCAGTGCTCGGACACGGCAGCTGGGGTGGAGTATTTGCACGAAAATAACATCGTTCACGGGGACTTAAAAGGAGTAGGTCCTTGCATATTCACATCCATGTAAATTTCTGATCAGATTCTTTCAAATTACAAGTCAAACATTCTCATTGACAACTCTGGTTGAGCGTGTCAAGGTGATTTCGGGGTATCAAGTGTGACAGATTTCCAAATCCTCAAGTGGACATCTCAATCAACAATAAATAGCTTCACAAGGAGGAACCATTCGATTTCAAGCTCCCGAACTCCTATGCACTGAAGACACGACTGAGAAAGTTCATAACAGCAAAGCGAGTGACGTTTTTGCCTGGGCAAGCATCTGTTACGAGGTATAAACTTGATTATGCTGCTGAAATACCTTGACTTAATCTTCACGAGATATTCACTGGATTCCTGCCATTCCATGAAGTTCGGAACCCAGCAACTATTGTCTTAAATATAACGCAAGGGAAGATGCCAACCCGGCCAAAGGAGGATGACATTGCTTGGACAAAGCACGGTCTGCGTAATAGTATATGGGAACTGATTGAGGACTGCTGGAATTTTGAACCTTCGAAGCGTCCTGATATGCCTTCAATAATTCTGCGGCTTAAACCCGAACAACCCGTTGATCTTCGTCCACCGGGAGAATGGGAAAAGACATCCATGCGTTTCAGAAACGCGCAAGACAACGTTTCTGAGGACTTACTTCCACCCTTGGAAGAGATAGAATCCCTGCTCTCCCACATTGTCTTCAGGATAGATAGGGATGGTGAGCATAATTAGTGATGATTCGCCCTGTGTGGCTTCAAGAAGCTCGGGCCTGCAGATATTGCCAATTGGAAGCCAAGCTTTAACTAAAGTTCAGGCCTGGACTGGCCCATGCATGACCGGTTCAATTTCCTTTTTTTTCGCATACTGATATGTTATGCCACTGCAGGATAACTCCAAATCCGTATCTAAACATTATTTACCACTAGAAATACTTGCGATCCACGACACGACCTTCAGTCGTATGGCTACTACTGTGACCTCTGAGTGTGTGTTGCTTCATTTTACTTACCACTCTAGAGACATACTCAATGCCACTACCTGTAAATCTAGTCTTGTAATTATCTACAGCTCAGTTCGGGCTTGGGCGGCGGTTTTTGGCATGATCCTATGAAGATAGTTTTCGCCATCACTACTGTCAGAAACAGTCAAATACGCACATATAACATAGAACATTCCGATGCTTGATACATCATTTAGTCCCCATGAGGCCCAAGTATGATCAGATCAAAGGGCTTATCGGTGTGAAAATCTGAACTATCTAAAGTACCCTGATTAGACCTGAGCCGGCCTGATCCTGCTCTCAGCATTTTTCCGACCGTAGTACCCCATCACGTTGTCGCGCTCGTTGAATCCTGACACACTTGCGCCACTCCGATTATCCAAACATTCCATGAGTAATGCACAAAAACGGATAGTTATAGTAAGGATTGGCATAACGTGGATGCTGGATTTGCTTTCAATATTCGGCAACGGCGAAGTACACATGAAGAGAGCTCAAGAAGGCGGCAGTGTTTTTCTCTTATCGCGCACTAGCGTCTGTAACAAAGCTTCTAACTATGAACTACCATCGAATATGTCAAACTATAAATAACCTATACAAGGTCTGAAGTAAACTAGTCTTAAATCTCTAAAAATCGTCATTCAGTCGCTACGTTTCATGGGCGCCGACGAGAGGTCGACCCGCGTCGTTGGTGACCTGGTATTCCCCGTCTTGGCTCATTCCTTGCATCATTTGGAGGGCGAGACGGTGCCGGCACCGCCTCGCGACCCCTTGTGTCATAGACAGGGCGAGGTGGAGCTGGCACTGCCTTGCGATCGTCAATTTTCACATTATACACAGGTTTAGGTGCTCTGTGGCCGTCTTTCCCTGCATCATACACAGGTTGAGGTGTTCTGTGGTCGTCGGTCTTTACATCATACACAGGTCGAGGTGTTCTGTGGTCGTTGTTCTTTACATCATACACAGGTTGTAGTGTTCTGTGGCTGTCGTTCTTCGTGTCATACACGGGATGAGGTGAAGCTGGCGGTGCCCCGCGGCCGTCATTCCTTGCATGTGCGCGCACGGGCGCGGGCTTTCGCGACGCGCGCTTGGCGGTGCTGAGCAACGGCGCACATAAGCGCTTCAATGCACGACGCACGAAGGAACGGCCGTACCTAGTTTCTTCCGCTGCTGCTGGCGCCAGGTCGACCTTAGTGAAGGCATTGCACTTGTTGGCCGCGTCCAGCGCCTTTTTCAAGTCGAGGTGCACTTTCTCCGTTGCGCCCCGTACTTTTTCCGTTGCGCGCCGTTCTGCCTCTGTTGTCTGCCGTTCTTTCTCCGTTGCGTGCCGCACTTTTTCTGTCGCGCACCGTTCTTTCTCCGTTGCGCGCCGTTCTGCCTCCATTGCCTGCTGTTCTGCCTCCATTGCCTGCCGCGCTTTCTCCATTGCCTGCCGCGCTTTCTCCATTGCCCGCTGTGCTTTTTCGAACGCTAGCCGTGCATCTTCAGCGCCACGGCATGTTGATCGACACGTCTCGCCCGTCTTGTCATGCTGCCGTTCTTGTCGTTGTTGTTGCTCTAGCTGCTGCCGTAGCTGCCGTAGCTTTTGCTCGTGTTTTTGCTGCTCTTGCTCTAGCTGCTGTTGATATTTTGTCTGCAAGGCCTTGCTCTCCAAACGAAATTTATGAGCCGCCGCATCCTGCACGCTAAGCAGTTTCGTCTGCAGCTCAGACTTCTCCGACTGCCATCGCTTCATCTCGCTCTCATAGCTGGCTATCTTGACTTGCATCATTTGGTCAGCGTCCAGCTCCATCTTACTAGGCTGCCGAGATTGGGATTGCCGTTGCGTGGACGCGGGCGCGGGCGCGGGCGGAGCGGTTTTTGCTTTTTCGACATCAGACTTTGATTGGTCGTGCTCAAGATGCAGCATCATCATGCTTGCCTGGAGGAGGATTTTCTCTCCCTCTATATGAGTGGGTAACTCCCTGGGCACGGCGAAATATGCGTCGATTATATGCAAATCAGCCAGCGACTGCGACTGGGTATCGGCATCGGTCGGCCACTCCTCATAACTTGGGAAGCGTTGCGTGAGGTACGCCGCGGCGTCGTCGTACTGACGGCAGATGGTCGCGCTCGCACCTCCGAATTTTGTGTCGTGGTAAGTGTGGGAGTCGAACACTATGAAGGCCTTGTCCTTCGACGCGGATGCCAGTGGGAGCTTGAGCACCGCGATGATCTCTGGTGGACCCGTGATCGTGGCGGCGGCGATGGGACTGGCGATCGTGTCAAGGTATTGCATTATGGCGTAGAAGGAATCCGAATTGCGTTTGGTGTTCAAGATTGGCTCGAACTCGCGGGTGGAGAGCGCCCAGGTGAAGTAGGGGAGCCCGTCGGTTGCGGGTATTATGAAGGGTCTGTGACACACAGGAGAACCGATGAGCTTCGGCACATGAAGGAATTCGTTTCTCTCGTAGAGTTCTGCAATGTTGGTACTTTCCTACAAAGAGGGCGGCAAGGGGTCAGGGTTTAATGTCGAGGCCTGAGGATTGGGGAAGGAGACACACGTACTGTGAAGGACTCACGTGTGAGTAGGTCCTGGAGGAGGTCGCGGTCTCGCAAATTGGAGAGGTACTTTGTGAACGCGAGGCGGATGAAATTGGATGCGCAGAGGCCGCACGAGCTGGAGGCACCGACAGATTTGAAGCGGAACTGGCTCGTTTGGTCGTGCGTGATGATCAGCGGGCCCGGAGAGTGCGGCCGCAGAAGGACATTGAGGCGGCTGGCTAGCTGGCGCGTGTCGGGGTTGCGCAACACGTTCTCGGGGAGAGACTCGGGCATCGTGCCGGGCATTATGGACGGACTGCTGCCGCGCTTTGTGGCGCTGTTCATGGTGTGTTAAGGGGGTGGTTTGGTCTTCATCGTCCCCGCTCGCCCGGTGTTGTTATATGGACAGGTTTCTGTTGTAGTGGACCCATAGGAGACCGCACGGGGCAGGCAGGGATTTTTTCTTTTCTTTTTTCTGAGTAACTTGTTCAAGCTGTTGTTGTTTTTGGGAAAGGTTGCTCTGTGGGCGTCGGGGAATTGTTCCCTGTCCTTGTTTGGGGGTTGTTTTCTTTTTTTTTTCACCGCAATGTGGGTGTTTGACAATAATAAAGGAAGAACAAAACTAGGTTTTTGCAGCTGGAGCTTGTGACAACGTCTTGCCACAGCGTCACACTGCGTGATCTCGCGAAATCTCACATAGTAAAACATCGCGTCCGCGGCACCGACTGGCGCAACCTGTTCACTGACGATGAGATTGCTGACAGATATTTTTTGTCCAGGCGGCGATATTTTTTGGAAGTGCGCACTCCTTTTGTACGCCGATGTTGGGCATCTAGACGTTTGCGCAGTGGTTCAGCGTGATGATGCACGCGGTGGAGCCTGAACCGAGGTCGTTGAAGATGTCGGCGAGATGGCGGCTTTGACGATGGAGAGGGCTTCGTCGCGCTGTGGGATGTGAGGGGTCAAGATGAATGGACGGACGGTATGTTGTGCGCCAGTCGGTCGCAAGGGAGCCAGGGCCACAGAGGAGCTTAAGCATAAGAATGGCTGTGCCGGGATGAAGCTCGTGTGCGAGTCGACGAGTTCAAAGAGCATGAGCTGTGTAAGGTCTCCTCGTGCTTGACGTTGCAGTTTAGGAAGGGCACCTTTTACACCCCTTCAACAATGGTTTACTCACCGCGCATAACTTGCATTCTGACATTGAGTGCGACTCGTGTGACTAAAATCTCTAGCATCCTGTGCTCGTCCAGTGTATTCCCTGTATGCGTCGTTGGTTCTGGGTGCTGACACTTTGGTTCATGACACGCCCATTTTGTGAGTTATGATTTTCTAATCAGAATCAGGACCGAATATAGTGTTGCATTGACTATGTTTATGTTCCCAGCCTTTCCTTGTAATCTGGTGCTCATATTGACGTTATCTGATTCAGAAGGTGTTGACCGGAATATCATTGTGCACCAGTGATCAAGTCCTCTGAATTGAAATTGAATATGCGTAGCTTGTCAATGAAAACATTGAATGTCGATTCAACATCTCACAACAGACGGTTCGTATTTCTTCCAGTCATGTTCGCTGTCCCTCTCTTGATGGTATACGGCCATATCATCAACCTCAGCGAAAGCATGTTTATCTCGGATTTTGATCAATATCTAGATTTTGTCTAACAGTCAAGGCCTGGGTGCACAAAAGGTTCTACAGTATAAGACTGAGAAATGTCAGGTTGGCCGTTGCTCATTCTATGTATAGCGGTATCTTTTGATCTCACGCTCAACAGACGTTCTGGGTGGAACTTTCCCTTACGGGAAGAGATGTTATCTTCGTACCGATCGATTCCAAACCCCGGAGTCGGGTGTGAGACCAACTGCCAGCGACACTCACGCACTTGACAGCTCTCCAACAAGGTTCTGATGTCCGCTCCTGAAGCATCAATAGAGATCCCAATGGTTGACGCTTAATGGAGCGACAGTTGCTTTGGGTTTGTGAATTTCCTGATCCGATGTCCTCACAGGTTCCTATGTAGAGGCTTGGTAATGGAACTCTGGTTTTGTTTCATAGACGGCCTGGGTATCCTGAGACCCTTGCTACATTCTTGGATTCAGAGTTAGCAACCTTGATTCCTTCGCACCTGACGATCTGTTCGCAATGAATCGCCTGATTGATTGACCTCGACACAGAAAAGAGCAAATAATGATCTATTCTCTAAGAAAGAAAGCAAGGTAGTGCTAATCATTTTAAGTCATAACGGATCGAGATGGGACTTATTGCCTCAGGTGTGTGTCAAATCCGTCCTTCAAATATCCTGGTGACTCTCCTCGTCCCTGCCATGTCCATGTTCGGGACGCAAGTGCTCCACCTTATCCTGTTCCTCCTCAAGCCTCTTGATGACCTTGCACACCTCCGCGTTCCAATCCGTGTAGACACATAACAGCGTACCAAAGAACGAACAACACACGAGCGAAACCGTAAGTCCAATCCACAGCCCACGAATGCCCATATTGCAGCCGAACGCAAGCCAAATCCCGAATGGTATACCTATGTATGAAAGTGGTTTAGGAAACGTAAGAAGGCTCAGGAGTGGGAAACGTACCAATCAAATAATACGAGGTGAGATTCAGCAAAGCTCCCAAAACCTACAACCCCATCAATTGTCGAACCTTGAGAAATTGATTTCAATAACGAAACTAACCTGCTTGCCCCTCGCTCTCAAAATCCCAGCAGTGACTGCTGCGTTACCATCGAACACTTGGAACAATGCAACAAGCGGTAAGATGGACGCTACGAGCGACACTACCTCTAAATATGGAATCAACAAGATTGTCTGTGTGTGAAATTCATAAAATTCGCACTGGGATCGCTATTGAATAGATACGCCCACTTGTCTTTAAAAACAAGGAACATCGTGCTGTGCGTATGATCATTAGATCGTCTATCCTTGCGCAGAAGAACTGGAATACAGACCTAGAAGCAGAAGAGAGTACGAGCGCCATGATAATTGATGTAATCGACGCAATTCCCGCTCTCTTTGCGTTTCCCTCTCCGAGTAAGTTCCCAATCCTAGGTGTTATGAATCATTAATCAGATAAATTGCCCGCCCAATTCTTACAACAATTAAATGAACACGCCTAACAGATGCCGCAACGGATAACGCAAATGGCCCATGGTATGTCGTCCACTCAGACGAAAGCAACACGGACTGTGTCGCAAGCGCCACAGGTCCCAACAAACTCGCTGCGAGCGCAACAAATTCCCACGCCCACCACTCTGACGCTGTCTGTCCTACACCTGCGAGTCCCAGATGCAAGAGTACGCCAAGGCTCGTGAAAACTTCCCTACTAAGAGGATACCAGGCTGTCTTGGGCATATACAACACACCATATATGATCGACAGGAGCGAGATGAGGTTGAATGAGACTGCGGTTGCGATAGGGGCACCGATGAATCCGAGTCTGATGGAAGATGGGCCCCATACTGATATTCCGATTGGGACTTTGAGTAAGAGAGTTAGACCAAACCTTCAGTAAAAACCGTACCAAGAAGGTAGTTCAGAATGACGTTAATCGGTGCAACAAACGAGATGATTTTTGTCGGTACGGAGAAGCGACCTTGGTGACCAGGCAATCTTCGATAAGCCGTCAGATCATTTCCCAGAGAATACATACCTTGAGACTGAAAATAGCGTCTGCCGGTACTAACATTAACCTTTTGACTTCAGTCCGGGAAGTATTGGACGTACCGGCTTACACAATTCCAGGCATACGCTTTGCTCATGTCAAGTCTAAACATCCAAAAGGAAGATAGTGTCCATACCTGGAAGACCCATAGATGACCAACGTAGGTACGACGCTGCAAGTCGTGCAACCTCAGGATCTTGTCTTAGCGCGAGAAATACAGCCTCGGCGTTTAACCAGATGACAAACATCGGCTAAATCAAGACAGAAGGAATAGTCAGTTCGCACAATCAGGGTCGCGTATATATGCTTACGACTAGCAGGAAGCCCATCACTACGGCTAGTAGAATAATCAATCAGTTTCAGTGCTCGACAATGATATGGAAGCAGTCTTACTCATTCGTTGAGTCCAAAGACCTACGAGTTGAGGTTGAGAGGACGTCCACGCAGATGGAAGCATGGTATCAAGAGCACTCGTAAACCCTTGTATGACACTGAAAGCCGTGAAATTGGCAGTGATAGAGCCGAGACTAATGGCAGCAAGGGCAGTAGTGGAGAGATGGCCGATGGATATGACAGAGGCTATAATGAGGCTGAATTCTAAAACGTGTGTACTAAACGACAGCGCGGTCAGAAGGAATTTCTAGGAAGTCGGATTTTAATGAGCGTACCCATAAACAGGAAGGGCATAATGAGTGAGGACGCGGAGTTCCTCCCAGAAAACTTGAATGGTCCGATTATCGTCGTTCAAAGCTTCTTCGATAGGAGGATTGAGCAGAGGCGTATTCTCGGAAATAGCTCCAGGGAGAGGGATAGTCTCATGAGCGCCAGCAGGAGTCCGAGGACGCAGAGAAGACCACGTTTGGTCTTGCTCGTCTTCTTGGCCATCCTCAGCTTCATGGCCAGCAAATCGTGAAAGAGGCGTTTGGGATGGGAGAAACGCAGGGTTCCCGGAGCAGGCAGACATGGCGGCGACCCAGGCCCTTTCGGTCCACTGTCGGGCCTATATTTCTGGATTTCCGTCTAAAAAAGAAGCAGTTCCATGAAAAACTAGGTTTTGGACATAGCGCGGCAGGCACCGGCCAGGTCGGCAACAGATGTGGAGCCAGGTATTGATACTGTAGACACCAGGCCACCAATAGCGTACCCTGTGGCGACACATGCGCATAAATCTGGCTTCCCATGGAGTAGTCATCATGCTGTACATATTTATGTAGCATGCCAGCACCAGTATACATCAGGAATACTTCTGATTGTTAAAACAAGTTAATGTAATTTCCAACAAGTAAAGCGAGTCTTTATATAGACTGAAAAACGGGAAAGCAGCCATTGTTCTGATACAACTGGCTGTAAAACGTCTGACAGGTTCCAAAGTAAGTATGTCATCTTTCTTGTGCCGATGCGCCGCCAAAAACGGCATGTCATCAACCAGATGTCGTCAGATGTGGTGCGGTTCCAAGAGTAAGGAACCTTTGAGGCGTGACTTGAAGGTACGACAGCATATGCTACGAATTGAAGCGCCCGCGACCGCGTGATGGTGAGTGAGAAGATCTTCAACTCGCCAGCTCTCGGTTGACCATAGTCGTGTCCCCAGAGCCCGTTGGCGGGTCTGACAGAATGAAACCCCCCCTCATAGCCGGAGCCAAGCCCTGATTGGTCCGGGATGGAATGCATTTGCGCACAATGTTTTTTGACAGTAGCCTGAGTGTGGGAATCGATCACTTTGTATAATACCCACTCAAACCCCCAAACACACTACCCTTGTCAACGAAGGAAGAAATCCTTGAAATTTCTCACTCTCTTTTCAACGACTCCCATGTTT
>JAGGAQ010000100.1:0-48057 GCA_017657225.1 Termitomyces sp. T69sscA
TACGTCTATTCTCAGCGAGGTGTCTGACACCTGAGCTACTTACGTAACGTAGCTGAGAAATAAAATTCATTCATTCACTCACTACGACATTCATCATCTTTCTATCAAACTCAAGTTGTGACCGGAACGACACGGCACAGATAATACTGCTCAAGACAACACCTGGGAACTCTCGGAGAAAACCACGTCTCTCCCTCCTGGATTTAGCTTCAGTGACGCCCGAGCATTCAATGTCCAAGAGGTGAAGTGAGCGTGCGACCGAAAGTCAGCCTTTGCTTTTGTTAGCTACGCACTACAGGTGGAGAATAGAGGTGCACTTATGCATCTTAAAACTGAGTAGCATTCGTGATTCGAAACCTTTAGGTCCGATATCTTCACCGTTGTGCTTTGAGTTACGCTCATGGTTCATAGTAGAGCCATGTGAACGATTCATTGCCACTATTGAGTGACCATCTACAAGGCATCCTACGCGTTTTTGAGGAAAATCATTTATTCCTAATTGCACCATCTACATATCCTCGATTTGTGCGCATAAGACGATTTGATCCACCACCGGACGGCTCGCGCCTCACGCTTGTTTTTTGTAAGAAAAAAACTGCACAATTACGAAGTTCGCACTATCCTCAGATTGCATGCAGTCACTTAAACGAGCGGCAAGTCTTTCAGACCGAGTCAAATAGATATGCATGGTGAGCCTGTCTGGATATTGCTTTTGTCCTGTATACTCAATGTCCGTAGAACTTTGTCATCTGCAGTGCAGAATCCCTATCGAGCTTTTTGCCGACAGAAACCGTCGTAGATTGCATGTGTCATGTTTCGCGCTTCGCTTCAAAATGTGTACAGTCCCCGTTCTTAATATGAAAATCTCGTATTTGGGCGCACTCCTACTCTACTCTACGAACACTAGAAAGTTATAGAAAACATCTCATGGCGTATCTATGCCCTACAACAAGCTCGTCCCCTTGTTCCTCAGAAGTAACCGTGGTTCGCGCCATATGGAGATCCCTTCATTGACTTTGTACTGGCCAAAATCGCCACCACGTATGCGGAAGATATCGACGGGGAAAACGTTGCAAAGTTGGTGGGCTGACTGCTTTCAGTCAACTTTGATGTTTCCAGAACGCGACCCGCTAGCTTCATCAAAGCACAGGCATTTTCGCGTCTAGAAGCTGTCATAGGCAAGCTCAATGGTTTTTCTCCTCAATCAGCGGGGCCTTGCATTCTCAAGCCGGCTGGCCCAAGGCCGTAGGTCCGGCTCGACTCGGCCTGCCTCAAGATGCTCGGCTTTGCTCGGCGCTAGTACATTAAAAGGAAAGCTATTGTTTACTTGCATACGATACATAATTAATAAGCGGGGACAATGTGAGTACTTAGCTGAGTACAAAGTTCTGTCGAGATCTGTATTCTTCCTTGTAAATATAGAGAGTTCTGAATCTATAGTTGACGAATCTGCGATACCGGTAAATGCCGGCATCCCACGTCTGGAGAAGGGCTGATGTGAGCCCGCTATCTCCACTTCCAGCCTTACACTGGGTTAAATCAACTTCAAGTCGCCCATCCCTTTACTTGCATTTTCAATGAGTACTCTGGGTAAGAGCTTGGAATTATTCTGTGGGAGATACAGTGGTACGTCTGGGTCAGAGTACTTTTCCTGTATTCCTGCAGCCCATACAATATGCCTACAGAGCCCAGACTGTTCTCATGTCATCTCCAAAGAAAGAATTTGAGACTCATGTCCGTTGTACTTTTTGGTAACTCACATTCAATATAGACTCGTGGAACAAATGCTGTTTTCTTACATTACTTTCTCAGTCACTTTCCTAAAATTTGTGCATTATTCCGCCATCTAGATGACTGAATGTATAATAGTTCGCGATGCGCTTTGACTCTAGAGATATTACACCACATCATCTTTCAGTTTCATAACCTCTTATTTTACTCTGCGCATATAGCTTCGATAATTTGAAAACTCTCCAAAAGTCAATCTGAACATTCGCATATTCCTACTGTAAGACCGACCCTTCTACTGCGCATCGGAATGCGATACGAAACAGAATTTTGTGATGGAACCTTCTCTCTTTAATCAGTTCTCTGGAAGGCTGAACGCTGGCTTGCCGCAGAGTGATAGTGTGACATGACATTTCGTTCTAGACTTGGGTCTTGGCCATCTCAAGGAATTATCGGTGAACGAATTCGGAGAATGAATGTATAAAAGCCTGAATGTCATGTCGAAGAGCAAGGTTTTCAGGTCAAGAATTCCTTTTGGCGTTCCACAGCTCTCGTTTTTCGCTCCAGTCCTTGAGTGATTGAAAATTTGTAGCAGTTTCTGTGTAGTAGCATTTTCCACGTACAGTCCTCAGGCTTTTGACTAACTTGGTTGACAGTTTCAGCGACGCCGTTGGCCTGGATTAACTGGTTATAAGCTTGATGACTGGTGCAGAAACCTCGTTTTGACTCTTAGACGTGGAATTGTCGCTCGCTATTCAAAATCTTGGTACCGTTTAGGATACTGCATTTGATACTTTAATCTCTGCGGAAAGCACTTTAAACGGTACATGATTACCTTCCATCAGAGTTTTGGGCCTCACAAACCTTTTCAGTCAAATTCTCTGAAGAAACCTAATATTGATGTTCATGATGAAATGATTGGTACTGTATTGGAATCCAGTCTTGACTTCAAGTGTTGCTCAGACAAGTTCGTCGGCTATACGGTCGCGCTTGGCGTGGGTTGATGATATCTCACTTCATTGAGAATCGGGTCGCTTCGTGGGCTTTGAAGCGTCACATCCTACCGACGGAACGCACTGAAGCAACGTTGATGTGATGGAGGTGTCATCAGACATTGATACGATTTCAAGCACCAAATTACTAATTAGGCTCAACTGAAACGCGTTATCACTGCTCCGCAGTACTATGTGACCTCGACTGAACGCTGACAGAAAATTATTATAACGTCAATCTGTAGTTGAATATCAGCTGCTGATGCGATTCCAGTGCTTCCAGCCAGGGTCGAGGCACCGCGGGCGAGACCAAGTCGGTGCTGCGCTCGGCGACGGAAAAACATCTCGGATCTCCAGACTTTCCTTGTATGTAGTACCTAGAAAAGTTGAGATGATGACATCGAATCAATAAACAAAAGAATATTCGACTAAAGCTTCGAGTCTAGCAGCTACACATACAGGACAGGGCAGCTGTTCACGCGATCTATGGACCCACAATCCGACAGACACGCACTCTTTTTTGCTAAATAAGGGGTGAGCCTCTCTCGCACAGCCTTGCGCTTGTGTCAAGTTGTCCGGCCTACCCCCGGATGATCCGCAAAGAGATATTAGCACTGGCTGCAAGTACTGTACCCACACGAGGGATCCTCAAAGGAGTCACTGCACCAGCCATGAAGTGAGCAAAAGCACGTCGCTTCAATTCACTCAATGGCAACAAAGCTCAGGCTTTCCGGTGTTTCAGCAAATCCCTGAGAGAGACAAAGACAAGAGGAGACCCTAAGGGGTACCTCAGGACAAGGTGTTGCCAAAGCTAAGGACCAGGGTGGCTGACGGATGAGCCGATTGGTACGATAAACGGAATAAAACTTGCACATGCTTTGAAGGGCTAATTTGTACATTCACCTACGATCGTACATGTCCAGAACTAGTACCGTTAGGGCTTAGTCTGTTCCTTTGGATTGGAAGTCTCGTTTTGGCTACAGGAATGTTTTGAGATCGGTTCGTATCTGTTGATATATGTAGTAAAAATCGTATCGTCAAGGAAATGGCCATAAGCAAAAACGTCAATAGCCTCGGCCTGGATAATAATAAGGCTACAAACAGGTATTAATTGCTATATAATTTGAATAATCAAAGATTATACCGGAACATAGCCTGCACTCTGAGATGCAGGTCGGTCTGGGTAGGGAGATATGAAGAACTTTAACGAGCCAGAGGGATCGCCATAGTCACGACACACTTCCAGGAGCCGCGAGTCTGAAAGAGCACTGCCGATGGCATATGACCCGATCTCTGTAGGGAAGATTGAGAAACTCGATTGACTTTCGTCAGGTATACAGAGCTATTGACAATTATGAATCAACTTCACCGTATGTAGATCGGGTATCTAACCTTTGACAATAGTCGTTCACGTATAGCTGAGCCACTAGAAGCACCACTGATATCGACCATGCGATACTGCTCCGCATTTGAAGTCACGACAACACAAACTGAACCCAAGCGTCTTGACGCTCTAAATGGTAGAACATGTCAGTGCATCTTCTTCTAAAAAACCCTTGCACATCAGAAACTCCCGATCAACTTACAAAGAACTTCGTGAACGAGACCTAGATATAGGACTTCAGTCAATGATAAGTAAAAATCACACACTGGGCTTACATTGTTGAATCCCCGGAGGGGTGCCCGGATGTAGGAGAATCAGTTGCTCGTGTAATACGTATATATAAGTGGTTTCGTATCAACAGCTCGTGATCTGAAAGGGGCGCAACGCAAGCCAAAGTTTAGAAAACGAGCGAATGATGGGGAGATATTTTCTGGCAGGTTTGATCGTGATCCACCAGACCGAAAGGATGTGGATAAATGCGGCTTGTACTCCAGTGAATATGATGTGTTCAATAAACCTACAGAACCCAGTGATATGTCCTTTACATCATGAACAAGATCCCTTGTTGGTCGGGCAGGAGCTAGCACAGGCCTGCAATATAGGGAACAAGTCTCCGGCGTTATACCTGGTTTGGTTGTACGAGAGTTCTTTTGCTCCGGCGTTGCTATAGTTACGAGTGGGTCTTTCAAGTCTACCAGTGACCCTAAAGTCAAGGCTTGTCGCATGAGCCAGGCCTTGACAATGACAGTACTGTCGAACTTTTGTATTCGAGATAGGAGATAACCAAAACAAGAATAACCAAGGCCGAGGGTGATCTCTCAATATCCTAAGACGTCAACGTTTCAAGTTCAACCACCATGGTTCAATTTGATTGCAGCAAGATTCGTGATGTTACTTACTCAGCTCGGAGTATGACACGACCTCGGCCATGTGGCCATGGGATCCAACTTATCCGAGATATTGTGAAATTTTCTCTCGCGAAAGATGATGATGATCCCAATTTTCCCGTGGACTTAGACTCTTGTTGAATGAAGCAACGGATCGCCTCTCGAGGACAACTTTCCTGGTCGTTTCCCGATACCACAAAGGCGCTTTAGACACCGCATCAACATAGTCGACATCAGCTGAAAGGTTTGTCGAAACAATGCACTACCCTATCGAGTGGACAAACAGACAGACTTGATATCCCGTCCGCGAGAGTTTGAGCGCCCTTGACGTTTGTCGGTCACTGACACATCAGCTGACCACGTGCACTCGAGAATGGTCGCCATCTGTCAGATTAACACACCACAGCTTGATCATTCTCAAGGGCTTCGTGAACATCTCTCACTACCATAATCAACGACATGCCATCGGTCAAGATCGGTGACAAGCTTCCCCAGGGAACGTTCACTTATATCCCCTACAGTCCTGAACTCGATGACAAAGTGAGTCAGACTAAAGTTACGTTTTTACAATGTGAATCATTGAATCTGCACAACAAGCTTGCTTGCGGAGTTCGTAAGTGATCCATGAGATAGGTTGCACGAACAGTATCAACTGTGATCTCGTCAGCAATCAAGCTCTCGACAGAAGAATGGAAAGGCAAGAAAGTCGTATTGTTTTCCGTTCCTGGCGCTTTCACAGTACGTTCTTCGAAAACTGAATTAAATGGACCTGCAATGGCTCTCCCTATAGCCCACCTGCCATGCTAAACATCTACCACCCTACCTTGAGAAGTACGATCAGTTTAAGGCAAAAGGCGTAGACGTAATTGCTGTCCTGGCGGCGAACGACGCGTTCGTCATGAACGGGTGGGCTAGAGTGGAAGGATTGAAGGATAAAGTCAGAAGTCTATTCAATGACCAGTCTTACCCAGTTGGAAGCTCACGCCAGAAATTAGATCATAGCCTTGTCTGACACTGGAGCTGAATGGTCTAAATCCTTAGGCTCTGAATTGGCGATCCAGACTCCTGGATTTACCCGTACTGCTCGCTACGCCATCATCGTTGATGACCTTACAGTCACAAGTATCGAGGTAATTCCTTGTATGTCCATGTACACTAAACGTACTAATCCCTATCATCGTTGTTAGGTCGAACCAGCTCCAGGTGTAACCGTGTCTGGTGCAGATGCAATTCTGGCAAAGCTCTGATAGTTAACAAGGATCAATGGAGTGACCCGTGCTGATTACCTTTAAACAAAAGGAACCGTGAATCATACTCGCACGATAGCTTCTACACGTTGTGATGAAGGTCCCGAGATCTTCACTGATTCAATAGGCAGTCCTATATACTGAATACTACAAATATGGAAAACAATACCCGCAATCAATGATTAAGCCCAGGGATTATCATCATCGTATTCGTGAATCAGAACACGGGCATGAATAGGAGGTGTGCCCGCTCTTGCGATGACGCCCTCTGTGTCAGGAACTTGGCTACTATCAACATCTCTGCCTAGATCATCAGCATCCTCCGCTCCAATTGCATCGAACAGATCATCGCCTGCTTCTAGCCGATCTTTGCCACGCGGTTCTTTGACTTCAATCTCTCCTTCTGCTCTCTTCCTGTCTACCGTGTGCGTAACAAAACCTCGTTTGTACACCTTCCGCAGTGCTGCTCCTCGGACTGCAGGTTCACCTTTTTTCCGCTCTCGCACGTTTTCATCTTCAGCAGCGTCATAGTCTTCAACTAGCAAATCTACCGCGTCGGGTGGCAAGATTGGTGGACTGGAAAGTCCTGCACGGGAATCTATGGGCGGAGAACGAATCCTGGAAGCGGCGTTGTAGCTTCCAACTGACGACTGCAAAGATGTGGCGTGGGACGTATGATGATTACGAAGTTGAGGAGATTGCGAACGAGGTGTAGATAACCCCGACCAGTGGTCCCGACCTCGTATTTTAGTCCACTTCATGGTCACTTTGGGATGGTCATGGCCATCAGTTGAAGCAGAGCCGTGATAACCACTTGTACCAGGGTCTGTCGAGCCTAGTGCGCCATACCCCTGCCATACGGGACCGTCTCTCCCCTGCAAGGCAGCTAGGCCTTTGGCACCACGAATGGGCGAGAACCAAGCCCCTCTTTCGTCTCTCAGAACCCTCTCCTCCTCGTCCCACATATTGATGCGTGCATTCTCGGAACTCACATCAATGACAGGGTAATTATAATCCCCAAATAAGAACTTCTTGCTTTGGACATAAAGATCTTCGTCACCTTCGTTCAAATCACCAAAGGGCAACTCATAGCCGTCTTCAGCCGTGTCACGATGCCAGATATCCAAATCCTCGTCGGGGTCTTGAAGGTCCGGAGCCAGATGAACAACACTCTCGGCTTCGGCTTCAAAGATTGGGGCGTGGACGTCATCCTCGGCCTGATCATGACCAGCAAGCCTTGATATAGCCTCATTAACACCCCGCCTCAACCGACCTGGGGCTTGAGTCTCTTCACTCTGCTGAGGAAGCCAGTATTTTCTCTGGCCGCCCTTACTATATCGGAGCCCGGCGCGAATTCGCCTGTCGCGTCCTACGCCCTGATGCATTACACCTTCAGCGGGTTCAAATTCGCGATAGTCCATTCCTTCGCCGCGCAACGTGGCTTTCGAATCTTCAATTACATCACGAAGCCCAAATGCATCACGGAAAGCAAAATACATTGGCATACGAGCGACATACGAGAGGCTGTGGTCGATGTAGTCCATGTGTGAAAAAGCGTACATATGGGCGAAAGCAAAGATAGGCATCTCTAGACAGATGAGGGTATCGGTAAGTCCGAGAGAGATATGCTCGGCATCCGTGTATGGTCCAAGCTTATTAATGACTCTCGCCGCAACGAGGACAGAGATTCCGATAGACTGCCAGAATGAAAAGAATAAAATGCCCTTGACACACAGAAACTTGGGAACTGGCCTAAATAAATCTATGAGAAAGGTGGATAAACAGTAAGCGAAGGACAAACCGGAAAGGCTTCAGATCGTCATTGACGCATAACCAGAAAACCGCTAAGCAATACAGGCTCAGACAGATACTCGCGTTGTAAACAATGCTAACGTAGAGATAGCCTGAATTAGCGCGAAAATCCCCCTCGTTGAATTTGCCCAAGGCCTTCAACACGACTGTGACCATGGCCAAAACTGGTTTGACTTGAACATACTCTGAAACAGGTCAATTAGTTCCAAAGTAGGCACAATCGAGAGACTTCGAGACACACGCAGAATTCCACGTTTCAAAAAAAGAAAGGTGTACGGGTCACTAACATCGATTTCACGGGTAAACAGACTGGTAGGAAAGACTGGTATTTTGGGAGGGCGGCCATGAAGGAGGATGAGAAGAGATCTCTCGCCACCTAGGTATGATAGAAGTAGCACGAAAAAGCAGTAAATTACGAAAGCCTGAAAACGTTTACAATTGTTAAGGATAATTTCCAAAGGTGTATACGCTCACTTCATAGATGTCGCGGATAGCATCAATTACAAACGCAGCCTCAAGTGAAAACAAGGCAATAAGCGATGAAACGGCGTATATTGGGACCATGACCATGATTCTAACAACCATTCTGTGATAGACAAACGCAAAGTAAATCAAGACGATCTGGGATGCTAGAAGACATACATATCGTACGCACCTTTGCAACACTGGCTGCCTGTAGTTCTTCAAATGCAGGTAAATTGATGTTGCAGAAACCACGACTGCTACGAGAGTTGAAACACCCGACAAGACCAACACTGAGGTCGGAAGATGAGATCCCGCTCCCGAACCTGATGTAGTTGGCATGGTACAGCAGCTCGTTTATTTAGTTAGAGATAAAAGCATATGGGTGCTTTTTACGTCGGCAGAGGGTCGTTGTCCGTAGTCGTTGATGTTCGCAGGCTGCGATCACCCATGTAAGTTACACCGATGACGACGTGATCACATAAGCAATACTCACGGTCCAGGTCCAGTCACCAACTCTCATAGATCATCAAGGATTGACTGTTGGGAATGTCCTCCTAATTTCTCAGGTTAGGCGATTTCCGTACATCATGATGTGATCATGCGACACATAGATGCCGAAAGTCTCCCTATTTTAACATAGTATCGTTTACAACGAGGTCTTAACGGAAGCACCGATTTCAAGAGACCTTAGGCTCTGGGTATGCTACTTTCCTTCGATATCTAGCGGAGCTATCAAGAACGTTATCGGCTCCAAAGAGGTACAAGATATACTGTTTACTTTCGTTTGATCCGCGGAATGGCTGTCGCTAACGCCTCACTGGCAGGCCTCAGGTTCGATGTTTATTTCCTAAGTCTAACCAGTCTCGGCAGTAGCGCAAGACATTTGAACAAGTCTTTATAAACCAACTCAACAGAACGATACGACTACCTCTATTACTATTCAGCCTTGCCTTTATATTGCTTAAATCCGCGATGACATTCTTGTGGTTCTTCTATCTTTCAGGCCAGTTCACTTTGTTGCTTCGACGTTTCACGTCAACCCCTTCTTCGTTCCTTGTTCAAATAACGTGAGTATGTCTCCATTTTATCGTTATCACCATCACCTCAATAATCTCTAAGTACTTCCCTTTGATGCGTGATTGACGCGATTTCACCATCAACATGCAAGTGATGATGATTTATGAATGCCTTCTAAATACAATTATTAAACCTTACTGTAGAAATCACCGCATGGACACCATCGAAGCACGAAATCTATTACCACATCTGGACACTCAACGACACTCATGATCTTTTGACCATCTGCAGTCAATGTTGTGCTCCCAAGGTAGCGAGATGCGAGCTATTGAGGTTACTAATCAGTTTTTTATGTCTTTATGTGCTCCCCACATCTGTGATGCGTATTGACAAGGTTTATTTCCCAGTTCTGGGCCGATACTTAGAAGGACGAAGAGGTGATTATGATTACTCCAAGACTTTTCAATGGAACTTGCCAGAGATTACTCTACTGTGGTTATCATAACATTGAATACGGTATCAACAGCGGAGGATGGTTTCAAGGCTCACAAGGGCTCAGATCATCCCGAGCCATCTTTTCCCTACCTTTACCAGTTGCAGCGAGTTTAACATGAATAGGTAACTCATGTTCTTGATCGTTATGACTAGCATCATAGCAGGCACGGTGTAGATCATCTTTGTTATGAGATTTGAAAACTTGACGGCTTCAAATGTACTTGATTAATGTGAGTAGTGGCCTTTTTTTCGTTGTCACATCATCTCAATAACCCTGGAAGAAGCCTTCATGACATATTCATCTCTAGAAGTTGGCAACATAGAAGTCTCGTAGGCAATACTAAGTGATATTCTATCAGACGTCGCAATTTTCGTGGAACAGAGATCGCTACGTCGTTGATATCGGTACAAACTGATCCATTAAATCTGACCACTGACTAGTCTATAACAGTAATCTCTTCAAATTGACGCGATGCACGATGTCCCTTGCAAAAACTCTTGCGGCTTCTCGAGGGAGCCAGGTAAGAATGAGAGTCAATAGCTTGCCTGTGAATTTCCCGAAAGAAGCATACCCTCAACTAGCACAAGGCTCGGCTCGGATTCCATCGACTTTTTAAAGCATCGAGCTGTAATTAATTGTGATGAATGGTGTGTGATATTTTATCCTGTTGAAGATGACGGTTGAACAATGTCCTTCTTAAATCATATAAATGAAGACTGATACTAGAGATCACCGGCACTACCTGCCTAGCTGGCATCCATTGAATCTCTGTTCCGACCACATGTATATCTCAATAGCAAATTAAGACACGTTCCATTCCATCGTCGAGGCTTCTCAGGCGTCGCTTGCCGTCATGATCTATTTTCTCCCATTGCTTCCGTTTGCCTTCAACTACAGAAATGTCGCACAACAAACATCGCATTAATGGGGTAGTGGTAACCTGGGTCGTTGCCATCGACCCGCCGAGGGTTCGATTCCCTCTTAATGCACACTTATTTCGTTACCTTTTTCACGATTCCACTAGATAGAAGAAGTATGATGTGTAAGACATATCTGACGATGATATGTTCTACGATGTAGCCATGGCACACGGATCCCAACAATCAATTAATACTACTATATACACAACTATAAGTCCTCCTGTTATCATGTCCTAATTTCGATATCGATCTACGCCTAATTTACCCGGAACACAATATTTTGCAAGACAGACAGATGTCCAACAGATGGCTTCATCCATCCTTGCAACGAGTTTGGACGACAATAGACGACTATGTCGACGGGCGCAGTTACAATGTCAAAGTAACGCCAAAGGCGATCAACACCGATGCTGTCAACATTCCCCATGGTTTAATTTCAATTCGGGAAGCCGCATTGTTCTTCGAGATACTAGTCGAAGTCGAGGTTCGTACACCGGTTGGAGCCTGCTCCAACGTACCTGGAAGGAGACACCGATGAGTTGATTCACAGTTTCAGGACCAAAGACTGACTTGGGAAGTTATCGCCACTGGCCTTGGCAGCAGACACGTCAGCCTTGAGTCTGTCGCCAGCGTCAGACGGTACAGTAGAGAGGAAGCCCATTCTGGGAGGGTCAGCCGATGGGTATATTAGGTTTCCATAATAGAAAGACGTAATGACACTTTGGGAAATCACCATTCAGAATGGATCGTTTATATGTGAAATGGAGTCTCATAGACATACCTTTTCAAAAACGGATCACCGAGACTCCAAGAGAAGAGGAATCCACCTATGGCAGGAGGGTCCGTTGTGACCAAGTTGGCGATACAGGATTCCACATCATTCTCTTTGGCTTGCACAATGAAGTCGCGCGGATCCACGGGAAACATCTTTCCCCCGATTTGAAAGGCCAGCGTGTGCGGCTCGTCACAGGGAAATGTATTGCCGAGTTTACGATTGATATCTGAGACAACGTCGGATGGGCCACGGAGCAATGAATTACCCTGTATTCGTTCAAGTAAATTCTGAAATAGGGACTAGGAAAATGCGAGCTTACTGTGTCCACCAATGCGGAGAGCTTGATACCTGAGGAGAGTGAGGACTTGGGAAGCTTTTCCCCGTCGAGGTAGACATCGTCCACAAAAACTTCCCAGGTGATTGGATAAACCTAGACTCACGAATTGAGTTACATGGCGCTGCATAAAACACACACGTCGCACCTCTTTCGGTGAATCCGGAGGAGGAGGTAACCCACCTTCGTCTACGGTATATCGGCGCAAGGGTACCCAAGTCAAGCTGTCGTTAGAGACACTGGATGGTAACTCGCCAATGCTCAACAGTCCATCGTTTCCACCTGCTTCAACTGTATCTCGTTGCAGAGAGACGGTGAATTGTGGTGATGACATAGCATTTTTCGCTACAAGTCGAGAGAGAAAAGGAGCGATCCGGGTGTAAGAATCAGCAACCAGTTTACTGAATGCAGTAGCTTGACTCGTTGTTTGACGCGTAATATGCTTAGATTTCGATACCGAGTACAGGTCCGCGACAGCAGGGAACTCTGAGCGTCTGAAGTGCGAGGCAACATGCTTGAGCAACTGGGAAAAGTCAGGAAAGGCGGGTTGTCTGAAATCCGTGCTTGGAAGTCCACGCTTGGAGAACTGGGTGCCAAATTTTTGTTCCTGAACGAGCAAAGTCCTCCAAATGACACTTACGAACAGTGAGTATAAGATTTCTAAGAGAGAAAAGACAGATACCTGTTGACTGGGAATCCTAAACCAAATATTCCCGCCGATCTAGTGCCCTCTACACTCGTATTGGTATCATTGATGGCCGCAAAGAACTGTTCTGACAGGGTCAATCCCGCGAAGTTCACAGTGTCGTCTCCAATCAAGCCGTTGGCATGGGTCCCTGTCTGTGAATCACCATACTGGAGCGCGACATCAAGTCCAACAGATTTGAATTGAGCTTGAGGGTATTGTTGCACTGCTTTGGAACAAGTCAGACAGGCGTCTGAGATGACCCAAAGATCGGATGATCCAGTATCTTGCGACTGATCAGACGAAGTACAACAGGCTACCAAGGCAACTCACCAAGAACGACAGGCGAAGCTACTCCTCCAATATTCACGATAATATTATAAGATCTAAGGCTGGTCGTAACACTCGATACATTTCATTCAAGTACCACTCACAAATCAAAGTAATCACCCAGTCCAATCGTCGAAGTCTTTCCACGCCTTCGCAAAGACGACTTGCGCTTGTATATTGGCAAGTGAATTCCAGGTTCCTTACGCAACTGTAGTTCATTGTTGATAGTATATGCCGAACAAAGTAATGATACAAAAACAATCCAAGCCTGTAGGAAGGTTATCCACATACCGGCCTCGTTAGCTAACGAGGATGTGGAAGTCGTAAGATAGAGAGAGTGAAGGGGACCTGACAGATAAATCTGATGAGCATGAAAATCAACGCGGAAACTTAGCGGCTTTGGTTAGCGGCAAGTCCCGCCAAGGCCGTGAATACAATTATATGATGGTACATCTGTTCGATGAACATTTTGTTTCAACGTCGGACTTCATGAACGGCAGTTTGGTCGTCATTTCCAAGAATGTGGATATTTGAGTGTAAAAATAAAACACAGGCATTGCGTCAAAAAACCCTGCGGTCCAGATAGGTTGGCTTCAATCCAAGACCTCGCTTGATAAAGGAGTTACATCAATCGAAAAAGGAGATAAATGCGAATGGGGTAAGTTGCAAGTAAGCGAGGAGAAGTTGTGTGATGGATGAGAGAACGTCAACCATTTCGGGGCATAAAGCGACACTTGAAGCTGTGAAAGCTTGAAGTTTGAAATTTGAAGACCTGACTGAGGTCTTGATGGCAGTCCCGTGCGACAGTCGAGCATAGAAAAGGAAAAGACTCCTGGCTGGACGTCAGGCCAGAAACTGGTTAATGATAGACGTCTGCCGTTGAGCGCCTACTACATATGCGTCATGCTGTATCGGAGAGGAGGAAAATTGCGAGGCGACGCGTACGGCCCGGCTTGCATAATGTAGTATTAGTCAGCTCAAAAGACACTTGGGGTAATTTTTGTACTTTTTTGTACTCGAGTACCTCGTTACATGGAAAATCGTAACATAGTAATATACAATATATGTTGCGCCAAAGCTTCCGTGTTCTAATTATCTATCTATCCATGTAGACTTAATGAGGTCGTACCGGTCGACCCAAAATTTGATCTAATCTCCGACCTGGTCCGTGCGTACTGCTCGCGGATATATAAACCACTCCTCACCCACTGTTGATTCTTTACCACTCTGGCCTTTTGGCTTAGATCAAGTGTAGTATCTGTTCTTAATAGTTTAACCACTATTATGGAGGCACCGCCTCCATTATTGGTTATCTAATTTTTGCCGCCCTTGTCCTCTGTGCTCTGCTTGCAACATGGAGGCACGATGACTTTGCCGCTGCACTATTGGCTTGTGTCGTCGGGGGATTCTCTTCCTTTTCTTTTGCTAGTGTTTCAGGAGGTGTGTCAATAGTGACATCGACGTCCTGTCCTAGCAAATGAACTTCGGAAGCTTCACTTTCGTAGTAATCTACCATCGTGCTTCACAATTATCTGTGGTTTTGTCTGGTACTGGTTCTTCTGTTAATGTCGTTTTATTCATGATATGTACTTGTTAATGCCAATTTCGAAAGAAATCAGCTGTAAAAATTCTCCCAAACAAAACCTGTTCTCATGATTTGCATATATAATGTTGCTTGTCATACCCCAACGCAAGGGACGTTCTGAAATGCAATTATCTCATCTTAATTGTCCCGTCCTGCCCCAAACAACTCGTGACTGTACAGCCCAGAAGTGCGCTGATTTTCTTTTTATACATCCATTCATTTATCTTCCCACAGCTGGCCCACAACCGAAAGAGTAGGCGTTACGCGTCATAGATTCATTCTCCATCCGACGTGTGACATTGTGTCTACATCCGACTTGGAACTGAATACATACTCGTATCAGGCAGCCGAGAGATATGGCATCCATCTTCATCGTGTCATCTCCCCTTCGCAGTGACGCATCGTTGAAGAAAGCACTGCTCCAGACCTAGGATAATGATCGAAGAAGTCGTCAAGCTGGAAAAGCTCCTGCTGTTTCCTCTGCGAAATATGTATCCCGACTTTGATCTATGTACCTCTTAAGCGCTTCAGTGATCCGATCAAGGGCTCTAAATTTTGCGCTCGTTGCATATGCGGGCCCCGGCGCAAGAAAGCATAACCTTGATAACTGGACACCTCGACAGAGCCCTCCTGGATACGGAAATGAACATTGTGCGGCTGGTGTTAATCAGAACGATTCCTGACTGTGTGAAGCGAAAAACTTGTTTTCTCTTTGTTCAAAGACGTCTGTAGAGTTCACTCTCTTTCCTCTTCTGCAGTCAAATTGAGTCGATCAGGGTAGACCCGGTGCGAATATCGATTCCCCTAAATAAAGAAGGCACCAAATCATGGTTCTAATAAGTGATCGAGTTTTCCCTGTCACACGATTCCGCGCCTTCGTATAAATACACAAGCTTTCAAAGGAACTCTCTTGCTCGGTTTCATTTCTCCCAAACGTGCTCAATCAAGCGCTCAGCTAACACCATGTCCCCTCAGTCAACTGTGGTCCCCTTGCGAGGCGCCGTCGTGGGGTCGTTGCTTATGACTTTTGCATGGGGCGTGATCGCAGGAAGTGTAGGTGCGTCATACGGGAACTTGCTCGACCCACTGCTCTTCAACACAAGATACTGATAAGCGCTTGCTTGATAGGCCTGAATGCCCTGATAAAGTCTAACCAGGCGAAGAGTCATTTGAGAAGCTTGGTGCCGCCTAACACTGTTGTTGACATTGATGATCATGGTTCGTATCATTTTTCACGATAATAAGGCGTTCATCGATAATTATCAACTACAGATGCCTTTGCCTCCGGAGTTGTTCTCACCACAGTTGGCGCCCTTATCGCTGTCCTATGCGCTCTCTTCATCTTCATGCAAATATGCACAAAACGCTTGGCAGTGCGCTCGCTGCGCATCCAGTCTCTCCTTCTCGCGTTCTGTTCTGTTTGGCTCTTCGCGACTCTAGTTCCATTCACAGACTTCTTTGCAAACCGCAGCGCCAAGGTCACAGCGTTTCTCAGCGGGATACAACTCCCTGACTCCATCGTCAAACAAACTGAAAAAGCAATGGGTGTGACTAGCGTCTATCGGCATATGACGTACTGTACGTATCTGTCCTGAGTAATATCATCTACTCGGATCTATGCTGACGAATGTTCCGCCCTTTTTTCAAACTGATCAGTGAGATTGGTCGCGATTCTCCCGTGGATCACACTCTTATTTACAATCATCGCCTCTACCGTTCTCTTTATTTCCGGATCCAAGGCTAGCCGCGCATCTTTAACATTCGCGGCCGCGGTGGAGAATAACCCAGACACTACCGATGAAAAACACGACAGAGACGAGAAATCGCCTATTTCTGTCGCTGTCTTGGCATGATGCCTTGTTGGTGAGGTTTGTTCTTTCCGTAACGTTGCATCAAAATTCATCGATGTTTTAGTTTTTTATGGATCTGGATTCCCTTACTTCGCTATGCTATACCTTTAATTTCGCCATGCTATACCTTTACTCTCATGACGGCTTACGACATTTCTACAATATAATGTGTTTTCCTGACCGATCAGTATTCATCTATCTTGCGCCTTCGCATCCTCTCACAAGAAAGGTTGGTGAAAATGTATTCTTTTTACATGACGGTCGCAACTCCATTAGTTGAACGGCCAACGTAAGGGCGAGTTTCAAGTAACTGTGACGTGAGAACCATTTTGACGGTATGCTTTGACGTGCGGCGGATACATAAAGTTAGCGGCAACTCGACATTCGTTTCATTCGCCTTTGAAAGGCAAGGCAAATGTTCACATGCACAGTTTAATTGACTTTATCAGTCAAGTGATGCAAGATTTCTCTTCTGTCAAATGTCGCCATTATCTTCTCTTGATGGATACTATCGTACGACGGAATTCATTGGTCTTTGACCTAGACCTGTTTTAAAGTACTTAAACAAAAATCTATCATAGGATATCCAATGGCATGTGGCGCATAACGCACAACCTACATACTCTACGTGATGTACCTACAAGCTACCAAGCATATAAGGTTTGGCAAGTATGTACGTATATACATGCTTCAATTGTTCAGAACTCATGCTCTACAGAGGCAGATTCCGTGAGACCCAATCAAACGCATCTTGAAAGAAGGTAGAAATGGAACATCCATCTCCCGAGCCATTTCCAATCCTTGATCGTCTCGATGAGATCTCGAATGATAACGGTAACGACATCCGTAAATATTCGACGGCCATCCAAGGTGTTCTTTTGTCTGTTCTCAAGCCTTGTTTGACGGGTCCATTGTTTGAGCATGTACCGATCTTACATGATAGCTCCACATTAGTGAGTTGTTTGAGCAGTTGGGCTGAGATCTGTGCTGACTACACAACATTGCTTCACATAGTCGTTTTTTATCTGGGACTTTCTTTGCTTGGAATCCGTGCCATCTCATGCTACACAACATTCCTCTACCTGGGCCATTTTCCTCTGGGCTGAAATTGTGACCGCTTAGCCTCGAGTCTGAGTCCTCTGCCAGATTGATTCCCATGACAGACATTCTCCTTGATGCTGGTAGGTAAATCTTCATTCACAGTACCCACAATGGATGCCTGGGTCTGGCTGGGAGTCAAAACCCATTTCCCTCTTTAGAAAGAGGGGCCACGCCAGTGGCAGGCAGTACTGAGGTACTAAACATCCTTTTTTGGGATTATCAAACACTTCTTTTATTTCTCCAGACCCTTCATTCACAGTTATTCTCTATTTTCTGGAAAAGCCCAAACAAGATCCTTACGTTTTACTGGCAGCTAAGGCAAGTCCATACCCTCTTCATCGCCACTATTACGGGGGTCTTCTTGTTGATTTAGTACTCATCCTTAAACACGTGCTCGATTGGATGCCTTTCGCAGACTTTAAGCGCAAGGGAAACAGTGGCGCAAATTCTCATCAGATGTGATGAATATACCCTATGATGCAGCTCAGCTGGAAATCATGGAGATTTGCGTTGTTCACAGCTCGTAAAAGTATTGTTAATGGACTTGAGGGAAATGGGGACCCAACCCGGTCTTTTGTGCCGAGGAGCTTGTAGAAAATAGATGAATCACAATACATCGAGCTTCGAGAGTATGTAATCAATAAAAGATGGCGCAATGTACACAGATGAGCTCGAAACTTTTTCTAAAATCACAACGTATAGTTATTTATTTCGCGTCGCAAAGCAGCATTCCATTTCTCTTTATCAGTATCTAAACTGTGCCGCATCTCCTCAAAGTTCACGATGGATATATGGCATATAGACATCCCGAGGGCTCTATTGTAAAAGTTCTATCACTCCATGCAGCTTTGATTGTGGGAACGACCATCAACGAAGAAGATATTTGAGTTAGCAAACGTACAGTGGCTCATGCCTGCGAGTAGTTCTGTCACGATACAAAGCAGATCTTGCAATGCACATTTTTCGGAGACCAATTCATGATGGTTCATTTTTCTCAATGTCTGGCTGACAAGAAAAGCCATGGTGTTGAGTTTTATCCAGGATTCAAAACCTACTACCTCAAATCACAACGCCAAGTCCTTCTAAGGCGTTTATTAGTGTCCGTGTGACAATAGGTTGTTGGCCTTTCACACGCAGAAATCTGCGCAATCTCTATAGAGAGCCCATAGCGCAAGGAATTGTCATATGATCTCACCCATTGAAGTTCATACCAAATTCGACTCTTGTATTGCTTCATTTTGCTTACAGACCATGGGATTGGGTGTAACGAAGGCACCAATACCCATGTGCCATCCAGTCTCAATGTCTTCTGATCAGTCACATAAAGGCACAGGCTGACTTCCGTGCTAATTTAAACACTGAGATCGAAGACGCAACTCACACACTCATCCTCCCTTTCTCTTGAACGCACATATACATGTCGAATAAAGGTGTTGCCCTAGTTACCGGAGCTGGTCTTGTATTCTACTGTTCGTGAACCTAGGAAATAGACTAACACGGATTTAAGGCCAAGGAATTGGACGCGCAATTGCGTTACGATTGGCGGATGACGGATTCGATGTGGCCGTAAATGATATATCGGCTGCCAACCTCGTGGGATTGGTTGAAGAAATCAGGTCTAAGCAAAGAAAGAGCTCGTTCTATGTGGCGGACGTATCCGTCGAGGAGCAAGTAAAAGGGTTGATAACAAACGTTGTGGAATTCCATGGGAGCCTTGACGTGGTAAGTTCCTAAGAGGCTCCAAGTTCAACTCAAAACATTTGACAGATGGTCGCGAATGCTGGGATTGCCGTATGGAAACCGTTCTTGGAAAGTGAGTAACCTGTTTATGTCAGACGTCTCCCATCCAAACGGGTCTTTTCAGCCACGGAGGAAGATTGGGACAAACAACTTGCCGTCAATGTCAAAGGGACGTTCTTCTGTTACAAGTATGCAGGAGCGCAGATGATTGCCCAAGGTCGTGGTGGAAGGATAATTGGTGCCTCTTCACTTGCAGGGAAACAGGGTAAATCTTGTATAGTCTGTTATCCAAGTATGACTACTCTTCTACCATAGGAAGTGCAATCATGGCTGCCTATTCTGCAACCAAATTTGCCGTCAGGAGCCTGACTCAGAGTGCAGGTACGTTTGGAAATCTGAAAGTCTAGAATGACAAGATATTCAATAGCCACCTGGAAGCAATGGCATTAGGCCAACATGGCATCACAGTCAATGCATATGCACCCGGACCCATTGAGACACCGATGCGTACGTCTACGTGTCTGTCCTTAATCCCGGAAGCCTCATGATTTCCTATGTAGTCCAGTTTTTGGATAGCGAAAACGCAGCACTTACCAAGGGCAAAACAGGTGACTTGATGGGATTGGTGATTATGTCATAGTACCAGCACCGCCATGAGCTCACTGGTCTTTGACAGCTTCGTCAGAAATCGCTGGTCGGCTTCAATGGAAGTCCTGCTGACATAGCAAGCCTTGTATCCTATCTCGCTTCGAAAGAAGCAGGTTTCGTTACAGGTTAGTGTACTTGATGTTGATTTCGGAGGGTATTCATTGACATGACGCTTAGGTCAAAGCGTAAGTTATTCAGGCGTAATGATTTACGATTATCAAAGTTATGGCGTGAAATTGACAGGTGTCTTGTGACGGAGGGAGATTCTTTGATTGAGAGATAGCTCTGAGCGGACCATTCTAACATTGAGCGCGCGAGGAAAGGGATGTCAACCGTTACATAAACTTTGGGAATATGCAAACTGTCGCTTATGTGATCAGTCTGCTGTATAATCAATCGCACTTCATCCCAGCACCGATGCGGCTATATATGTTTCAGAATAATCCAGAAGAGTCAGATACCTCCGACTCAGAGGACGCGTCAGAGGTTGAACTGACCCACGATGCGGAGGTTGAACTCCAGAATCAGTCAAATCCTACAGATCAGGACGTCTTCGTAGTGCACGCCATTCTCCTCCAGTTTGTTCCTTCTGAACTTGTGAACGTCATCCTTCATGCTGCACAATACTGGCCCTGCATATCAGTGGAAAACGCCAGGTATACTGCGGTGAAAGCTTGTTACAGTACTGGGAACAATGCCGCAGCGTATTACCTCATAACACCAGTCATCCCAACGAAATATCCACATTTGAAGGTAGAGATGGTCAAATTCAATCTCAAAAGCTGTGATCAGGGCTGGGGCGGAGATGCCAATAATCACGGTCAATTGCTCGGTTTGATGGCCCTCATAATTGATAGTCTGATATTGGAGATCTTTAGGTACATATAATGGCTCTTATACATGGTTCGAAGCTGGCATATTGCGCAATGTTTCCGATGAGTCTGTGCCTCCTACCATGGTGACCCAACGCGTGGAAGATCTCGACGCAAGTGCTTTCAGCGATGGTTTCGCTAAAGAAGTCGTCAACCCATCAGAGCACGGCAGACGTTGGAGCTTGCAGTATAATATGCAGGTTTCGTCAACCGTAAGAGAGCATGAAATTGTTTGGACGGAATCCGATATCGTTGATGATGCCGCAGAGGCGTCAGCGAGAGCTAAGGGTGCGAGGACTGGACGCGGGTTTATTAACGCTTTGGCTCCTGGTGATCGAATTGCCCTTGTAGCGAGAGCTCAAGTAAACTGTTTTATTTGATTATCTTGCTCGTTCATTCTGACAGTGTTCGCAGTATCCAGGCTGGGAGAATCAAATACATGGAGCAAAGATAGAAGTGTTTTATTCGTTGTAGGGATGCATCAAGTTCGGAAAGTGTATGTTGGATATCACTTCAGATTCTCGGCTGCATCAGAAACTCAAATTGTGACATGTGCATAGTTCAGCGAACAGGTTTGGTTCTATACTCATGTGTCGGGGAAACTTGTCCTCAGATCGTTTAGCGATCCTTGAGAGAGCGACAAAATGGTCCCGACGCCTTAGAGGATTTGACGCAACATCAGTCCTCTTTCACTCATCAGGTTAAATCTACGCACTCATGGCCCACGGACTATCCATTGGTTCGCAAGAGATATCCCCTCTTTTGTTCATTTCTACTTCGTGAGATGGCGTCCTCAATGGTACATCGGCCAAATGTCCACAGGGGATGGACGGAGTCAGTTCACGGGTTGACGTTTCAGGGTCCCGATCGTTTGGGAGCTCTGCGAAGTATGCCTTATTTGCTACAAAAGATGGCTTGGGTGTCGCATTAGTGTACATCGGAGGTAATATATCGAAGTATGCGTTAAAACACTGACTTATCTACTCACTCACATACTTGCGGCATTCTAAGGAAAGTCAATCGCTTTCATTGGAAGCACACCCGGGCCCGAGACCAGAACATCTTCGTATCTATCTTCCTTTACGAGACGTGATGTATGACCCCTCGTTGCCTTGCTCACAGTACTAATCTCCTATGCTTCCTGATGGTGGACACAAGATAAACATTATGGTACTTCTCGGACATGGTTACGGCCGGTCCAGTACATCTCTATCGGGACAATGGGGGATCACGTACTCGGGCAGCTGGGCGCGCAAGACTGGACCCCGTCGCTCGTCGGATTTGCCGCACACGGATCAGCGTTATTCAAACGCTACTCATCAAGCTAGCAGTGCAGGAGCTTTTGCGAACTTCAAATTTATTGGTTATCCATCTTCAACGGTTATGAGACGTACAAGCAGGTCTACAACAACGACCTCAAGCACTTTTCTCACACTGAATACCACTAGCGCAGACTCTGCGACTACTTCTGATGGACATACCACTCTGGGTACGGTGACTGTGACCCGGACTGATGTTGCCTCAGGCGACATCGCGAGGCGAGGCGTCTCCGTTGGTGCCATCGCAGGGATGACTCTTCTCGCGTTGATTTACTTTGTTGTATATGCATCTCGAATCGCAACCACGCTACAACTCGTCCTGCGTCAAGTCCAGAAGGTACGAACAGTACACTCTTTATGACGGTCAATAACAACAGCGTTCATTCCCTCTAACATTGGGTTCATTCCGAAAAACGCAACCGCGGAAAGGGTTACCCTAGGATCGAAAGGAACTCCTCCAACCCTCAAGGCGTCAACCCAGACGTGTCTTCCTTCACCCCATTCCGTCCCATCGCCCTTCCATCTTCGCAAGTCCACGCACAAAGTAACGTCCAATCAATCCATTCTCGTCTACGGACAATCCGATACCATCATGGCAAAACCACAACCCCGCATTCCAGACTGTCTGATATCGAAGAGCAAGTACCCGCCCATCAAGGGAAGAGAGATACCGTCCGAGCAACGGCTGGCCTTGTACGAACCCAAATCCGTCCAGCGGACATTCCTTTTCACAGCGTCTGTACTTATCGCAGTCCTCAAACAAGTAACTCGCCAACGTTGCTCCACACAGGCAGGCAGGCAGCTACGCAGGGCCCGCCTCTGTCGATGAGCCTATACCAAGCGACCTTACGACACGGCTCACCGGCAACCTCGAAACCCGGACGCAGCACAACGTACAAGCAGAGATCCGCCCGCGCCAACAAACGAGCCTTCCAGCGAAACCCCACCTTTCGCAGAAACGCAGAAACGCAGATACGAGCCACCATCCACGATCGGGGCCTGCGCTCCCCGCCCGGTCCCAAATGGACGAAGAAGCCAGCGCGTTCGCGGGGGAAGGCGGGAGCCGAGAATTCGCTCGAGGCGATCATGGCAGCCTGTGTATGTAGGGTGCAGGTACATAACATAATAAGCATCACTTTACTTATTCCCATGGGCCACACGCTTCGCGCGCGTCCGCAGGGACTGGGACGCAGGCACCCCGGCGAACCTTCCGAGGTCGATAGATACTTACGGGAGACCGGGAGACCGGGAGAACCACCGCGCGGGCGAGAATTCGCTCGCGGCGATCTGGCAGGGTGCAGGGTGCAGGTACATATGGGTAACGTCATGAGCATCACTCTATTTGCTTGTTCCCATGGCCCACACGCGTCCGTATCCCCATGTTCCCAGATCCCGTAAATCATTCATTCATTCCGTCCTTCCTTCCTTCACGACGATCATCTTCCCTGATGCTTCGATGCCTACACGCGGTACGTACAGGGGGTGAAGGACGTTATGTCACGCCACGCCACGTCACGTCATGTTAGAAGAAAGAGTCATTGACCTCGGAAAAGAAGTTGCCATGTTGGTCGGATTTTCGTAGGGAGATCGACTCAGGCTCCTTGCCTACCATCAAGAGGGGCGGGGTCCGTGGCGAAGACGCGATTGTTTCTGTGCTCGAGGCGTTGGCCACTCACGCGCGGGTTAAAGTGGTGTGCTACAGATCGTCGGAGCCTATCGCCCCAACGTACACGGAACGGTGTTACCAACCTCACTTGGATCGTGAGCCTCCGGTTGGTTGGTGTCAGAGTCTGAACTGTAAGGACCTAGTAAACAACAGACACACTTAATGCTACATTATATTCCTGTACCTAGTAAACAACAGACACAGTCAGTGTCGTAAACTATAGGTACAGTCAACATCTAAATACCCGATGTCCGACATCGTACTCACCCTCAGTCTGTAGTATCACAAGTGACCGAGGGTGCTGTATCGTAAGTAGAGAATACATATATATGTAAAGAAACCTTCCTTTGTCCGTATGACAATGGTGATATCAAATGTGATTGATATATGTGATGTTGCAGCACACGATCGCTTCTCCTCAACAGTCGGGGGTCGACGTTCGTATTGCGTGCCTGCGGCTGGTTGGGACCACGGACACGATTCCCTACCTCCTCGATGACCCCTCAACGATCTTACCCAACACACAGACATAGTGTCGAACTCATGCATAGCCTGGAAGAAATCCAGAGAAATAACCCTGAAATTATTGCATTCCGAATCAAACACGGAACTCCCGAAAGCAGTCGAGCGCCCAAAAGCGACGAGACGCGTGCGTCGGCACAAGTAAGTATGTCAGTATATGCAAGTCAGTGGGTACAAGGGTTCGTTTAACGTTAATGTCAGTGTAATAAGCGGGAAAGGGAAGGAGAGGAGGGAAGGTACCGGTATTCTATAGATGATGGCGCATGCGCAGAAACAGTAACAGTAACAGTAACAGTAAGAAAGAAACAGAAGAAAAGAAAGCACGTCCCGACGCCTCAGGATATCCAATTAATCGACCTGAAAAATACACCCCCACCATCCCATCACAAAATCCGCTCCTTACTCCCCACAGCGCGTATCCAAATCTCGCCCGGCCGACTACGGACGCATCAGCCCCCCAAAACGCAAACGCAAAACAAAACAAACCACACACCTCTTCTCCCTCAAAATGCGCCACACAAGCCTCCCCTCCCTCTCCCTCTCCCCCGCCCTCACACTGCCCCCACCTCCGCCGGCGGGCGCCGGGCGCGGCGGGAACTCCCCCGGCCCGCACCGGTCCTGCAGATCCGCGAGCGCCTCGTTCGTACCCTCCGTCTCGACCACGACCGTGCCGTACCACCCCGGGTCGACGAACAGGCTCGTGTCCGGGATCGGCACGCGTGCGTGGGCGTGGGCGTGCGAGGGCGAGTGGGAGTGAGAGGAAGAGGAAGAGGAAGAGTGCGGGGAAGAGGGCCCGTGCGAGGAAGACCCGGGGTACGCGCTCGGCGGCGCGCGGCTCTGGCTCTGGCTCTGGCCCCGCGCGGGCGCGGGCGGGCGGATGACGAACGAGGAGCGGTGCACCCACCGCACGACGTTATGGTACGTCCCCTGTGGTCTGCAGCGCAGCGTCAGCACGCGTTCATGTCGCTCGCCGCTCGGAAGAGGGGGCAGGGACGAAAACCCACTCACGTCTCCGTGCGGACCCGGTCCTGCAGCAGCTGCAGGTTGCGCGCGACCTCCTCGCCCCACGGGCGCAGGTCGACGTGCACGACGGGGTTCGCGGCGCCCGCGCCCGCGCCCGCGCCGGTGCGTATGACGCGGTGGAAGTACGACGGGGGGAACGCGAGCGTCGGCATGTACTTTGGGAGGTCGCCCGTCGGCGTGTACGTATAGTCGAGGTCCTGCGCGCGGGGGACAAGGCGTCAGCGTCAGCGCGAGCGTGAGCGGTAGGAAGGGGGGCAACGCAACGCGCCTGCGCCCCCACACTCACGATAAGATACCCCCCGTCCCACACGAGCCTTCCGACGTTCCCCTCGTCCCCGACGGCGACGTCCCACACGACGTCGCCGAGGCGCATGAGCCCGAGCACGCCCGCGCGGCGGCACTCGGCCTCGCACGCGAGGACGCTCTTGTCCGAGAGCCAGTCGCCGTCCGGGGACGGCACGAACACGCGCAGGAGGGGCGCGCGGCGCGGTTTGTACAGCGGCGAGTGGAACGGCGGCGGCGGCGGCGGGCGCGCGGAGGCGGAGGCGTGGCTGTGGTTGGAATACGAGAACGCCGGGGACGGCGCGCGGCTGGGCGGGCGCGAGGCCCTCCCCGCGCGCGCGCGCTCCCTGGCGAGGGCGGCCTCGCGCTCGGCCTGGGCGCGCAGGCGCAGGACGACGCGGGTGTACGCGCGGCAGGAGGCGGCGAGGTGGCGGGTGGTGTCGTAGAGGGCGGGGTCGCGGTGGGACGGGTGGACGTAGAGCGAGTGGTTGTAGAGCGCTGCGATGCGCGCGTACTCGTGCGTCGGCGTCGACACGCCGCGCATGTAGTCGCTGAGGTCCTGGTGGGCGTCAGCGCGCGGTGCCCGGATCGATCACACAACGCAACGCACCTGCAGAGACAGCGACAGCGGCTCGTCGTCCCGGTCCCCGGCGGCGAGCGCGCTCCAGCGGCGGTAGCCCACGGTCCGCAGAAAGCGCTCGAGCACGGTCTCGCGCAGGACGGGGTTCTGCACGAGCATGAAGCGGACTTGGCGGCTGAGCGCGAGGACGAGGCACCAGTCGCAGAAGGAGAAGAAGCCGAGGAGGACGCGGAGGAGGGGCGCGGTGGCGAGGAAGGGCGTGAGGCGGTCCGGGGCGCCGTCGCGGGCGGGGAGGAGCGGGGGCGCGTGGATCGCGGGGTCCGCGGCGGGGGAGGCGGGCACGTGGATGGATGGGGCGCGCGAGGACGGGGAGTGCACGGGCGCAGGGCGGCGGATGGACGAGGACGAGGACATGGGCGAGGGCACGGGGCGGACGTCTGAGCCGGCGCGGGACGCCGGGCGGGACGGGGCGGGGGGCGGGGGCAGCAGCTTGACGCCCTCGGCCTTGGCAAAGGGGTCGTCGTCGAGGGGCACGCCGGGGGGGTCGGCGGCGGGGGCGGGATCGGGGCTGGCGTGGGAGACGGACGGCGGCGGCGACGGCAGGCTCTTGTGTGCATAGTCGGGCGCCGGGCGGGCCGGTCTGGGCTGGGGCCACTTGCGGCTGTCGACGGCGGCCATCGCTGCAAATATGAGTGGCTGCCTCGGGCCCTGCTAATAAACAAAAACCAATCAGGGACGACGTCAGCGCCAAGCAAGGGACGCTTAATTACCGACGATGGCGATGTCGATGCACCGTCCCTCCGCCTTGCCCCATCGGAAGCATCCATTTGCCTCTGCCTTACAGGAGCCTTCTCGTAACCACCCCCCGCACCGTCCCCGACAATCACGTTCCACAGCTGTCTGTACTCGCCCTCCTCCCCCGGCGCCTTGTCCCCCGCCCGCGGCCCCTCTGGCCTCGTCGCCGTTGCGAACCGTGCAAACAGCGGTGTCGCTGCCGTCGCCGTCGTCGTGGTCCCCTGCTGCTGCGCGGGCACCGCCGCCCCCCGCGAGCTGCGCTCGCTCCTATGTTTCTTGCGCAAAAGTCCAGCCATGGGTGTCGAGTAAATCAATCGTCGTCTTCGTTCGCCACCGCCGTGAGTGCACAAGAAAAAATATATCAGCCCCGCTACGGGAAAGGGAACCCTTCACATGAAGCTGTTGTTGCTTACCTAACAAAGAAAATTAATTACACGATCGAGTCGGCCGTGCGTGCGTGCGTGCGTGCGTGCGCGTGCGCACCACGAGGCCCCAATCATTCCCGCTTTCAGGACGCCATGCAAGTGCATCCTTGCATATTGCGCTGCGCTGCCGCTCCTACTGCCTACCTCGCTTCCCGCTTCCCGCGCCGGGTTCCTCGCCCTTCCCTGCTCCCTGTGCTCGGAGCCGCGAGCCGCGAGCCCTCCACGCGCGTGTCGAGCGCGAAGCGCACCCCCTTCACTTTCCCACCCCGAAGGACACGGAACCGAGCACGCGACGCAACACGACACGACACCGGCGTCGCCGGCGTCACCGACGAACGACACCATGGAAGCCGCGCGCTCGTTCTCCCGGTATCACGTATCACCTGGGTATCACCCATCACCTATCAGATGGCGAATTGAATTGAATTGAATTGAATACGGCACTGCGGGTTTCGTTGTCTGTCATTGGCGTTGTCATTGGCATAGCTACGCCACGCACCCACGCACCCACGCACGTCACCGCGGATTACATAGATCAAAATCAAATAAACACGGCAGCGCGGCACGAGCGTATCACCGAACGAGCGAGGGAGACAGAGGGGGGACCTCGCGCGGGTGCTCGCGGGACATGGGAGAGCAGAGCAGAGCAGATGAGAGCCCCGTATATCGATCAACCCGCAAACGCAACTTACGAACTACGAACTACGAACGCACGAGCTCGGTATGGTATAGTGTGTAGTATAGTGGGCACGCTAATACATGATGGATGACGAGAAATGACGCCCCGCGCGCGCGTGCGAGAACTGCGACTACGACGAGCCTCGCGCCGCGCGCCGCGGAGCGGGTTGGGAAACGGAGGCCAGGGCGGGATATTCTGGAGGTATCCTCGCTCGCTACGGACTCGGTATAGCGATGAGGGCAACGCTCCCACACGCCGGAAGACGCGCAACGGCGAGCACCCCTAGCAAGCGGGATCATGCCGCGGGGGGGTCCCACGCGCCGCGCCGCGCCGTGGACTCGGGAGATTGTGAGAGCGCGGAGCGGATATTCATGTTGGAGGTAGTGATTGAGTTCCGTCGGGATGCTTATGTATATTCATCATCGCTTGCGACTTCGGGACCTTAGTATGAGTATGTGAGGCGTAGAATGTGTAGTGAGTACGACAGATGATGACATCAGAGGGACAAAACAGCGCCCGACGCCCGTCTCGCTTCAAAGCTTACAGCTCTGCAAACGCGGGTGGATATAATCTCACCGGTACTACAAACCGGATATTACGACGAGAAACAACGCGTCTGCCCCTCGCAGCCAACGAGAACCCGGATGCATCATATCATGTTATACCACATCGAGCCGTGCGCGAACGAGCGCCTATCCGTTCGCGTGAGAGGGCTTCGACTACGGCTATAGCGAGCAGAAGCGGACGCGGGAAGGATCAGATTCACAGGACAGAGGGGGGGGGGGGTATCGCACGCCCAACCGGTGTAATCCTCACTCTCACCGGTAGTACAAACCGGATATCGACGACGACGCGCGGCAGCCGACGGGAACTCGGACGGCATCACCATGACCGCAGCGGGAAGTATCAGATTCAGCGAGCCGAGGGGAGGGGGGGTATCACACGCCGTGGACTCTGCACTCGGCGGGACGCGTGAGAGCGCGTGTCGAGTTGAGTTGAGATCAAGTTAGCTAGCCTCGCTTGCGATTTCGGCCTTGCTCTTGATGATGATGACGAGACACGATGAGAATCCTATATATAACGCGCCGAGCACCCACCTCGCTTCTCCTCGCGCGCGAGGAGTATTTCGGCGCGGTTAGATTAAACCGGTGGGATATATATAAACGATACCACAACCCGCGCTGATATATGACGACGACGAGACATAAATAACGCGCCGGGCCTCCGTCTCTCGCTCACAGCCACGCGTACATGCAACACCCCCGCGAGGGGCGCACTCCAAACGCTGAGACCAAGCGCGTGGAGTAGCTCCGGCTGTACGAGGACGACAGCCGCGCGACACCGACACCGTGAGAGGGAGGGACACGAATCAAAGCGTAGCTCCCAGGCTGATCCTGAGAAAAACAACTGTCAATCTCGAATCCGGATCCAAATCCAAATCTCACTCCCACTCTCGGCGTTACCCCCAGCGCGAGCCAATCCCACGCGAGCGAGGGAGGGCTGTCGAGCGGGCCGCGATGCAGACGGAAGCCTTCAAGTTCAGGTTGCGTCATCCTCTACTCAAGCCAAGCCTAGGGGCACGGCGAGAGCTAGGTAAAGAAGATATTCCGCCGATCACCAGTGCACGCAAGCCCGCGAGATGATGTGACATGCCTTCAAGGAGTCGTTCTCAGCGCATGGGAGAGAGCAGATGATTAAGATTAAGATTGAGATCGCGATGCGCGAGAAACTGTGTCCTTTGCAAGTACTGTATGGTCTGGTGTCGCGGATGACTGATGGCCGTGATGGTGATGATATCATCAACGCTCGGGCGTCTGTGCTCGCGGGTGAAGATTATTGACCCCGTGTACAGCGCGGCGATGCATCCGCATGTGTGAGAGCATCACGACACCGTGGCAGGAAACACAAAAAGTGCAATAAACTCCCAGTACGAGCGCTAGTCCTCTGTGCTTGCTAGGGAAGATTATTAACCCCGTGTACAGCGTGGGGATGCGTCCACCTGTATGACACCGCGGCAGGAAACACCTAGAGTGCAATGAAACTCCCAGACGAGCGCTAGTCCTCTGTGCTCGCTGGGGAAGATTATTAACCCCGTGTACAGCGCGGCGGTGCGTCCACCTGTATGACACCGCGGCAGGAAATACACAAAGTGCAATGAAACTCCCAGCGCCCTCTGCACGGCACGGAACGCTAGTGCTGGGAAAACAAAAAATGACTTGATTGGAATCTGGACTGGCGCCGGCCTTGCGTCGTGCTTTGAAACAGCGAGGAATCAGAGAACATGTGTCGTGCTTATCCTTCCTGTGCCTACCTACAACTTTCTGAGGGAAAAGAAAGGGTGTCAGACATATGTAGGAAGTGTCTCTTTTTTTCCATTGCAGGAAGTTTGACAAAGAGCGTTTCGTCAGAACGTATTTCCTTTCTTGTTTTTTTTTTTGTCCAAAAATAGCTTTTGGCACTAGCAACGTTAGCTCTGTACTTTCACAAGGGAGGGGAAAAAATCAAAACTCAAAACTCAAAAATCCAAAAGGAGAAAGAGGGACTCGGGCAGTGGCGCGGGGCGGGGAGGGAGTCGAAGCACGTTCACCGAACTGTAATAAGCTATCTTCAATGTCAGATATACTGCAAGCTGCAACAGATGAGACGAAGACTCCCTGCGCCTGAATGGCAGAAACAATCATTTCCGTCGTGAGCGGTCGGACAGTAGCTTTCCGTTGCCGGATGATGGAAGATTTGAGTTTGAACTTGGAAGCTTGAACTCGGAACGTGTAAACACGGGCCGTAAAAAAAACCTCAGCACTACTAGTACTGTACTCTGAACATCACGGCTGAAAAACGACTGAGTTGGATCCAATCAAAGACGAGAGCTCGAGGAGGGCTGCAGAGTGGTGCAGACGCTTCAAGGAGGCCCTGGCCTTGTTCTTGATCGGTGACTGGCCGGGCCCAGTACCGGGCTTTCTTTTGATTGAAAGTCAGCGTCAGAAAGTAACTTTCTGTTCTCTCGGTGAAGAAAGATAAAAGAAATGATGATCGAGATGGTTTGAATTCGAACCTTGAGCTAGGAACTTGGAACTTGGAACTCGGAGCTTGGGTTGGAACTTGAACGTTTGAACATGTGAGTACTGCGGGATAACGCAGGCTGTCTCGAAACTCACAGCGCTACTGTCCCCCTGCGCAGCATATTGCGAAAGTTCCCCCTACCAGATCTGAAGATGGTTGTACTCGAGCGATCGCGCGCGTCTAATGTCTGGCACATGTAGTAGGCTTTCCTTAGAAAGCATAAAAATAAAATAATCAATGGAAAAACAAAAGAGAAAAAAAAAGGAAAGAGGAGAAAAAAAGAAGAAAAGGAGAAAAGAATCTAGGCTCATGATCAGTTGACGCAGTGGCGGGGCGTCGACCGATTACTGTGATAAGCTATCTTCAATGTCAAATACGCGTAGCACACGAAATAAAAAAGCAAATCCTGCACCTGAATTTAAAAAAGAACTTTTCGTCATGAGCGGTGGGAGTAGCTTTCCGTTGTTTCGGGGATGAAATCAATACGAAAGACATGATGACGATGAAGACGGAGATGATTGATGATTGAAGAAACTTCGAATTCGGTAAGAATAATGCGGGCTGGCTGTCTTAGCGATACTAGGCACTCTAGCAGCACGCTGAGAAACAATTCGGTTTGAATTTGAAACCAGATAATTCAGATATGAGAGGAGGAGGGCAGATACCAAACGGTGCAGAGGCCTCAAGGACTTGTTCTTCATCGCTGACCGATCACATGCACGTCTTGCATGGTGCACGGCTCATGGCTGGTCCACAGGCGTTCTTTTAAGGAAACAAGAAAAAAGAAACGAAATACGCAAAAATACAAAAAAAGAAAAAAAGAAGAGAAATGCACAAAAAAAAAGAAAAAATACGAAGAACAGAAGAATGACGAAAAAGAAAAAGAAGTTCATGATCATGCGACCTGATGGCACCAGGGGCGAAGTGTCGAATCGAAGCGCGTCCACCTTTCACCGAACGAAGTGTGATAAGCTATCTTCAACGTCAAACACACGTAGCATGCCAAATAGATAAGACGAAAACGAAGACAACCCCTGCGCTTGAGGTTCAGAAAGTAGCTTTCCGTCCTCCCTCTTGGGGATGAAAGGTGGATTGATAATGAAGATCGAGAGGTTTGAAGATTGAGGATAATCTGATGGGCTTGGAACTTGGTAACATGTGGGTCTGCGGGAGAACGCCGAAAGTACATTTAGGTTGAGACTATGTATAGAAACGATATACTTACTCACAAAGGGGTAATCAGTAAGTCAACTCCAGTAAAAAGATTCAAAAGTCAGATTGAGTTGGGCAAAATGTCAATTTGAATAACCAAAATACCTTGTCGAAAATACTCGTAGCTGGTAAGTGGTGCTTGCGCCTTTGACGTTTTCGATCACTTGCAAGTATCAGGTTCCGTCTAGCTTGTGATCCGACGAGGCAAACGTCTGTGGTGGCTTGCTCCTGGGCTCCTGGACTCATTGGCACCTATTGTGCATCGACGACACTAACTATGCGCATTGCAGAAAGAGACCAGATAATACGTACACACCATCGACACCTTTGCTTCCTCATGTACCAGTGATAACAACTTTGGACTCGTATGACCACATCGCGTTCTCCGAAAAGGACATACACAGCTTGGAGTTAGATCTCGACGAATGGACACCCATATGGAGAAGAGACGAGGATCACGACAACATCACACCCTCGTTAGGATCACGGCGAAGCAAGATGGGCAGCACATCCGAGTCGCCTGTCGAGTTTAACTCTGACAGTTACAGTTGGGAGCAAGGAGCAATAACCGTTTTCTGCCCCGTCTTATCTGACCTGTCCCTTGGAAGGCACCAAAAACACCCCCTAGACCTCTGTTACTCATTTGACAGGCACATATCACACACCACGCTGGAGCTTGAGCGGGACTTTAAGTTTGTCCTTCGTTGTAATGAACCATCAAAAAAGCCTGAGAACACGAAAGTCAAAAATATACTCTCTGACTCTATTACGACAGCATTGCTTTAGCTCGTGTGACTTACCTGACTGTGAACCCAAGTACGAGTACGGAAGAGTGGATGGATCTTCAGGCGTTCAAACAGGTACGTGCGTCTTCCTGTCTTTCCCTTTCAGGAGACCAGGGCAAGTCACCCCATGTACGCACCCGAGCTTCTACTGCTGATGAATACTCCATCTAACCATCCCGCCCTCACGCGACAGGGTACGTGCCATGCTAACTTACTTGGAAGCGGAACGCAGGACGAGACGGGTCAATAACCATTCCGAGTTGGGTAACAAGATTACGACGGACGCCTGTTAAGGACGGGTCGACCCTAGTATAGTTCGAAATTTGGAGTCGGTCCGTCAATATACATACTAATACGTTTGCAAGCTTTGTCCATGTCGACAGCAGCGTAGACTCTTAATGAAGGCTTTACCGATCGTTCGGACAAGCGTTTGAGCAGTGGTAAAGACAGAGTATCAGGAGCACTGCACTTGATGCAATGAGAGCATTAATATTCCACGGACAGCCAAAGGGTTTTGATGAGTGACATTCGTCCAGTAGCTTACACAAATGATCACAGCCACGAAACTGGAGTTCGCAGGGATTGCATTGCAGTACGAATTGCACCATATCGAGTTCGACAATTATTCCTGCTTTTTTTTTCGTGGTTCAACAAGAAACCGAAATAGCAGGTCTGCGGTCCTTCAAGCAACGTTCACTTGCCAGAAACGCGAATCATGTGCAGCGAATCAGTTAGTAACAGTTGAGAACCATCTGAAGACCAGCTTCCCATCCGCCTGGTATGGCAAATAAGAGACTGAGGTCGAGGAAAATGTGAATCAAGACGCCGAGTCAAGACGCCGGTTCTCCCGCAACTCAATTGCCGACGTCGTAGGAATCACGGGTGCTGCCGAAACTCTAACCGAATGGTCTATCCGGTCAGCCTGGCAGATGCTCCTGACAGTCATACTGAGCAAGGAGCATCTCGTGCATGTCCTCACCCGCCAGTACGCCAACAGTGGACTTCCTTGATTCCCCACCAGATGAAGGCACGCCCACGATCTGGCAAGACACCATGGAGCTCGAGCCCAATCGCCTCTACGCTGTCTTAACATATCGAGGCGATCTCGCATCGTGGAACTGGACATTCTATGTCCCAAACTCCAATGTGTCCCCCATCGGCTCCTCCGGTACTCTCTTCCACGTCGTCAACAGTAGTTCCGATCATGACCCCTCGTCTGGTGCCGATCAGTGGAGATTCGAAGCGGAAACAAAGAATATAGTCTCGTCTCCTCTTGTCGTTGCCATCGTGCGTTTGGCTGATGTGGGCTTTCTTGGGAAATACGAGGATGTCGTGGGGCAGGATAGTCTGTTGCCCATGTTCAAAACCGTTGCCATACCAAAGATCGGATCGGATATTCATCCCGCTGAATTTAGCTCCCGCACTTGGTTTATCGAGGCCATCTGTACATTGCACGACTGTGGTGTGATAAATTGCGATGATGTGTGGCTGCTTGAAAGAGAAATCAGGAGGTTTGCGTTTACGGCGATGGACAAGTATTTGCAGAATAAAGGTGTGGTCGATTCACTGATGGCGAATTCTTTTTCTGAACTGCTGCTCATAGGCTGGACTGTGTATATATCAGAGCAGTGCTCTTAACAATAAAACCATATCTAAAGACAGACTTTCAAGTATTTGATGTAGGGAACAGCTAGTGTTCGTGTGTGTGCAACTGATTGACCATCTTTAGGTCGCGGTCGTGCCTCGGGCGAGCATTCAAACTCTTCTTCAACAACATCAAGTTCTCTTCTTGCAAACGAAGACTCTATTTTCTTTCTCCCATAGATTGCTTTTGGGTCATCTTTGAGGGATTGGGCAGCATATAAAGTACTTATGTTATGAAACGCGAATTCGGTCTGGTCGGTCATTTCCTAATTGCTTTGGTTCTCATTGTATACTGTATAGCATTTCAAGTTACTTTTCAGATGGCAAAGGATGGGAAGAGAGATACCTTTTTTGTTATGTAATTCGTGGTAACTGTTTCGTTTCGATTGGCATACCTAAGAATACCCCTGTGTCTGTCCCATACATGGCACTCATCTCCGTTGTTTCTGTAATTCGTCACTCGTGTGAGACGGGACTCGACCAATCAGAATCAGAGCGGCGGATCCTTTTCTGACTCGCCAAATGCCGAGATATCAAGGATAGCATCACTTGTATTCATGATATTGTTGACAGGTCCGATGGCGGAGCGTATTCTGTCGAACCATCAATAGTCATGTGTATGTTTCGACGTGAGAAAGACGAATCCGAGATATGACCTTCGACGGCCCATGTCGATGACGGTCGTCCATCCTAGACTTGTGGAGATATCTTGCTAGAACAGGTACCAGGCTGGATTCGAAAATTCCAGTGCAATGTACACTTACCATCCTTGATCTTCGATACAGCGCTTGTTTGATATCTCGCCAATCGGCAGTCGAGAGGCACAAGCTGTGGGCGATGTCCTATCCTTCAGATGGCTCCTGAATCCACGTCTGTTGATGGCGAAGCTTTCTCCATCTTCTGAATATCACATATATGCGTCCATTGTGAAAGTGTCAGGCTTGAACCCCCTGAACTTGCGTCGACTCACAAGTTCGTCTTGATTCAATGATGTGCCGAGATGCTGTTAGGGTTTCCTTACTTGCCATCACACGATATAGATCTATCAGGTGTCAACATCACCCCTCTACAGTGGTTTCTAGGAACTCGGCGCAATGCTCATTAATCATTGGTGACTTCCATTGCCGCACCAAGGTCGGATCAAGACCATCATATTTAGAAGATATATAGACGACGTGTATCTCGAAACAAGCTTGGATATGGAAATCATCGCTAAAATTTCTGCTTGACCTCTTTCCCTCCATGTCGACATATCGGATTGACGACCAAGACCCGACGGTCACTTATAACGGGACATGGGTGAAAGGTGGCTCACCTACTGTTGAGTATAAGGGGACAGTCTCTAGTTCAACTAACGTCGGGGATTACTTTACTGTTCCATTCAGAGGTGCGTACTTGTTGATTGCTCTTTTAAATCCTAATTGTAACTCTCAGGCACGAATATTGCTATCTTTGTTACTTTCGACACCACCTCCGGTGGCGTTGAAGTGACTCTCTCGATAGACAATAACTCAACTGGTAAAGCAGTCTCTCAAGAAGGTTCTGATGATATCCATCAGCAACAACTTTGGAGGTCGAAGGATTTAAACATGGCTAACCAGTACATCATAGATTTTTCCTCTGTTTTGTCCAACCTCATCCTTTTGCCCAGCACCCTACTCGTCAACATGTCGAAAGTCAATCCTCAGTCCCAGGCGGGCCCGGGTGAAGGGACAATATGGTTTGACTATTTTATGGTGACGGATCCCACAAGGCCTACTTCGGCTATACCAGCTCAACCAGATCAAACATCACCATCTACAACGCAATCATTAGCCAAGAGTAACAGTAGCAACCGTACCGGAGCAATAGTAGGAGGTGTCATCGGCGGCCTATTTTTTCTTCTTGGCATTGCATTCCTTTTCTTATTCTTCCGACGTAAAGCAAAGGGGCGTACAGCGCAAGATCATTCAGCGTGGTCACCATTCTTTGCAGGTAAAGAACTTGTCCGTCCTGTCTTTCCATGTGTCGACTCTTTTGATAGACACGCACGGGTCCGCTATACAGCCATTCCTACTAACAACGACAAATGCCCAGACCGACGGTAGAAAACCAGCGGCAAACAGTGGTACTGAGTTCGACCCGTGGACTCTGGTTCCTCCAAGTCCACCCATTTTCCAGAAATCAGGTCTAATCACTCCCCCTGGATCGAATTCCTCCAACGAACCCAGCAGCAGCAATTCAAGTACTCCTCGTCTCATACCTTATGATGCGCGAGTCCCAAGTCCTCAGAGCAGCGTGAATAATAACTCTGCACATAACCTGGATCAGCATCGTCGTCTCCTGGAGGTAGACGGGGCTGTTACGTCTCAGGGCAATTCTCCAGCACCTTCTAATGAAGATTTGGAACAAGCACCCCTACAACATGTAGACAGTGGAATACGTGCAGCTGCTGTAAGAGGAACCGATGCATTGGTAGCCAGAGCAGAGTTACCTCCCGTTTACAGTCAAGCCTAACGATATTCCGCGAGGTAGATGTCTGTCAGGATTTTCAGTACCTGTCAAGGATCATACTTGTCGTAATTTATTCCATCGGACTAGGGTAAAAGTAGATTATAGAGTATTGTCACATATGTTTGAGTGTTTCATCGATTCCTTGCTTGTTGCATAAAGATCGACTCTGGTATTCAGGGGACTGGGTCTTTCATATGTGTGGTTAGTTACAACGTTAATCGGCGTTGATAATCGTGAGAACCAGGTTTACGAGGTCGAGCACGATGGACTCAGAGCAAGTTTCAAAGGATTTCAATGTAAAGAGTGAAGTACACAATCATAACCAAGTGAATGGACCACAAGTGGCAAGAATACGATAAAATGTGCGAATACGAATGTTTTCCCGTCGATGACCAGCCTGATTCTTAATGATTACGAACGAAGCGTTTTAAGCACGAGAAGAAAAAGCAGAAGGTATCTCCTTTGTCATCATGCCAAAAGTGACAACGCTGCACTTAACAGGAAATTGAATCTTCGGCCCGACAACCAACCGGCAACCTTAACCTTGATCATCCGTTTCCTTAGATCTTTAATGCGGTGTAACTAGCGAAGGCTGCTGCAGATGGGACAGGATCAGTCCTCCTGAAGTACCCAAACTCGGTATATACATCTTTGTCTCTCGAGCCTCCGTCGTTTGATACCTTGCTCATATCATCCATCCATCATCAGGACTATTAAATAGGGCCAGCTTGGCCCCGAATTCTGCTCTGGAAATCACCTCTTATTTCAACTAGTTCTTTGTGGTCAGTCTGTCACAGTCGCCCCTTCGAACTTCAATTGCAGGCTACCGGTGTTCGCAAGTTTCTCCAGTAATGGTTGACAACACTGCGACGAAAACTTGATCCTGATAGTTGAGTGCAACGGATCTACACATCAAAATAAGTGTGGCAACTTGGCTCTACTTGAAACAGGTTCCGGGTCACTTGAGAAGGTTTGTAATGATTGGCGGGTGGGTGGTTACTCAAGCCCTGATCGTTGATCCAAAGTATCTGCAACGACTCGACCCCCAGACTACACACACATCAACTTGCACTCCTAGCAACTCTATTCGATGACGGATTTGGATACTGAGTATAAGGTGGATAACTGGGTCACAGAGGACACCGATTATGATGGTAAAGATGTACGCCTGTATGAACCAGAGACCAGAAGTTCTTCCCACCCCTGTTGCTCCTACTCGTGAGTTCCTTTGTCATCTAAAATCAAAGCAAAGATCAAGGACATAGGCGGCAAGATTGGATGGAAAGGAACTTATTCTACCGTTAGGCCTATCACCTTCGCAGCCAAGCAGTCCCTTTTGCACCTCGTTCCGCACATTAGATTGCGATGATTCCCCTCTCTATCGTCTTGTCCTTGAGCATGATGATTATGGCATTCACAACATGTAGATTACAAAAGATGAATGCGGTAGACCTCTTGTAACGTCCCTTTATGACTGGGAAACAGGGTGCTTTGTGCCAGCCATCTTATCTGATCCAGTCGAGCATGTGAAAGTTGCGCTAGTTGCGGACGAGAATGCAGCTCCTTCGTTCAAGACCGAGGATGATGCCAGCCGGGATGACCGAGTTTAGTACATGCTATGGGCTGAGCAATATTTCAAGGTTAGCGCTCTGATCAGGAGTTCTTGTTGACTGAACAAAGTCTAAAATTTTGGCAGGCTCTTTGCAAATTCGCTCCCGAGTACAAAGATATAGTCTGTGCAGGAAAGGATGTGCGTCATCTGTAATTTGGACTGGGACACTGGGAAGGTGACAATGCAGAAGATTATTTTGGAGAACTCGGCCGCTGGGCTGAGAGGAGGATGAAGGAACTGGAGTGTCGCGATTGGCTAGTTTGATGTCTAGCCCTGCGTCAGGTACTAGGATAAGTACACACGGTGTCTAGATATGAATCATTTGTTGGCTACGCGTCATGGTGACGACAGTAGATATGTACTTAGGGCATGAACAAGGTGTTGCGAAATTAATTTTGAGTCAATTGGAAATTACAACGTTCGCTTTTCTCTGGTCAGACTTGAGGTATTGGTAGACAAATATCTTAGCTAAATTCTTCTAATGTTACTTTGGTGGGTGATCGCTGGGTCCCTTCGAAAGGAAGCTGGATGACCAGGTCGTAAAAACCTGGTTGAATATGAGTTTGTATATGAATCTCCGCTTCGGCACTTGTCCATGCCAATTGTTCCGAGAGCTGGCATCCATGACCTCAAGACGGCCGGGAAAATATAGTTTAAACCTCCGCTCGTAGACATCGTGAAGTTGTCGTGAAGCCTTGTGAACTCAATCAGAAAATCGAAGTTGTTGAGAGATGCTAAATGTCTAACGCGAATTGACTCGGAACGACACGAACCCCTTAACGGCCACAGCTGTGCCTTTTGTACTTTTTATTACTAATCATCGTTTATGTGAACCATGACAGATAAAGGCGCAATAAAGGCTATTGACAAGACTTCGGTGCATCGAATTACATCTGGACAAGTGGTTATTGACCTTCAAACGGCGGTGAAGGAGCTAGTCGAGAACAGCCTCGATGCTGGAGCCACGAATATTGGTCAGCAGACACATTTCCTCAAAGTTTTCAATTTTGACGCGTTCGAAGAGGTCCGATTTAAACAACACGGGTTGAAGAGTATCGAGGTTCTTGACAATGGTTCTGGGATTCCCGAACAATACCATGACAGTATTGGTACGTCAATGTGCATCTTTTATACAAAGATTTTCACCCTTTGGTGTAGCACTCAAGCATTACACGTCTAAGCTGTCTACGTTCTCGGATCTTACCACCGTGCAGACTTTTGGTTTCCGTGGCGAAGCGCTGTCTTCTTTATGTGCCTTGTCAGAAGCCCTAGTCGTGAACACAACCGTTGAACCGCCCATGGGAGTCTCTTTGGAGATGGACGCGAATGGGAAAGTCCGAAAGAGATCGAAGATTGCACGGCAGGTCAGTGTCATGGATATGGATGTTTTTCTCCCCTTTCCTAATTCATTGTATCATTGCATAGCGAGGAACTACTGTCTCCGTGACAAACCTTTTCAAGCCTCTGCCTGTCCGCCGAAAAGAGTTTGAGAGGAATGTCAAACGCGAGTTTGGGAAGGCGCTTGGGTTGTTGAACGCGTATGCACTGGTTGAAACAGGGGTTCGGTTTGCCGTCAACAACGCTGCAGATAAAGGGTATGTTTTCTTAAATGTATGAGCAACCTGGCCTCATTACATGTAAGCCAGAAAACTGTGCAACTTCGGACTGCTGGCACCTCATCTTCTCGGGCTGTTGTCACCGAGCTATGGGGCCCTAAAGCACTCGAAAACATTGTTGATCTCGACCTGAGTTTCGAAGTCGACAGGGATAGGAATTCATTAAAGAGGACTTCAAGGTCAGTTCCAAATTGATTTAGCCATAATTTGTCCCAAACATCTTCGCAGCTATGCCGGTCATTTGGATCCTATCACGGTGTCTGTCAAGGGCCTCATCTCCAAGTTCTCTGTTGGGGGAGGAAGAACTGGTACTGATCGCCAGTTTTTCTATGTCAATGGTCGCCCATGTAATTTGAATAAGGTGGAAGTATTCTTTCCATAGATCGGCTTATATTGAATGCCTCAGGCAGATTCAGAAAGTTTTTAACGAAGTCTACCGATCGTTTAACGCTACCCAAGCCCCCTTTATACTCGCTGACTTCATCATACCTACTGGTATGAGTTCCTTCGAGTCTTAATTAGCTCAACCGGTTTAATTGCCCTTAGACTCATGCGATATTAACGTCAGTCCCGACAAGCGGACCATCTTTCTCTCCAGTGAAAACAACATAATCTCGAAACTCAAGGTGGTTTTCATTCCCTAAACGCTCAATCCATAGCTTATCTCTTTTTTTCTCGTGGAGACATGCCTAGAGGACACATTTGCCCCATCGCGGTCTACTTACGACGTTGGTACCCCACAGGGCCAGCGCCCAATGGTCCAGGCCACATTACCTCTTCGGCCGTCGACGCAGAAACGGACGCGCCCAGGCAGAGAGGAAGCTGATGGCAGGAATGAGGATGAAGAGGAAGAGTTGGGTCCGAACAAGAGACGCTTGACTCGACGGGCTTTATCTCCATCGACCGAGGGCACCGGCGATAACGGAAAACAGAATCTGGCGTCACATCCACCCGTTGGTTTCTCTTCGGCGAGCAGTGAACAATCCGTCATGTCAGACGGTCGTGAATCAGCGACCGAACGATCCGATCGCGTTTCTTCGTCGAATGTGCCACGGATTGCTTCTTCTAGAGTGAAATCTCCAAGCCCACCTCCACGTCCACATCGTGCATCCTCAAGAAACGTATCTCCCATCGCAGTCGAGACGGCAGATGCGACTCAGATAACTGGGGATGCTGAGGACATCGAGAATGACATGATGAACTTGGATGAAGACCGTGGAGCATCGTTAGGGACTTCTGGTGATGCACCAATCGTGCTGGACACGTCAGCGACGGTGTGGAATCGTCTCGCGCTTTCGCAGAGTTCCACGTCCGTACATCGTGAGGGCGCCCAGCGGGAGCCTGGAAGATCGGATTCATCTCCTCGTGGCGAACGGAGGAGCGAAGGCAGGGAGAGTAAAAGGGTGCAAAAAAAGGCGCGTCAGCGTGAAGATGATCTAAGGAATAGGCTTGCTGGTTTTGCGAGGACTGGGAGTCAGATTCAGGTCGTTGAGCATGAGGATGACAACAACAACGACGACGACGACGATGACGATGGAGAGATAGAAAAGGTGGAGGAGAAAGGGCAATTGGAAGAGACGCAGCGGGTGTCGAAAGGCGGGAGCGGTAAAGAGACTGACGAAGAGAATCAGCTGGATCTGTCGGATGATCTTCCTCCTGTGAGGTCCCTGTCATCACCTGTGCCCGAACCGGTAGACAAGAGCCAGGAGAAGTCGGAGTCGGCTCGCTCATCGTCTCCTATAGACGTGGATTTTGATCCTGGACCTAGCCAAGCCTCATCTAATACCGTCGACCCTTCGACATCCGATGACGGATTTGACGACTTACATGTCCACTCCATGATGGACGAGTCATCTTCCGTTCTCCGTTATGAAGAAGTCGTCTCTCGCCCTGAGGTCGTTCGTTCGTCTGAAATCGATGGCGGAGACATCACCCTCCGCTTCGAGATCAAAAAAATATCCGCCGCCTGGCGTAACCTCGATGACGAATCTAAAACCACTCCTGATGCGGAACAGGCTTATTCGGTCCAAGTACCGTCCGCCGCGGGCGTCTTGAACACGGAGAACGACGAGAGTGCCGCGAAAGCTCTGTCGCGCATTATTGACAAGGGGGATTTCGCGACGATGGATATTGTTGGACAGTTCAACTTGGGTTTCATTGTCGCCCGCAGGCGCAAGGCTGTCAGCGAAGAGGAGGGACATGGACGTGCGGGTGCTGTGGTGGACGATCTCTTCATTGTGGATCAGCATGCAGCGGATGAAAAGTATAATTTTGAGACTCTGCAACAGACTACCGTTATCAATTCGCAAAAGCTCTTCAAGTAAGTTTCTCGTGAATGATGCCGCCCTAGTATTGTGTTGGTCTTACTCCCGCCTTAAAAGACCACAAAGAATGGAGCTGACCGCGTCTGATGAACTTGTTGCCCTGGAAAATCTGGACGTGCTTCATCGAAATGGGTTTGAGGTTGAGGAAATTGGGGTGGAGGACGGAGTCGCGCAGGGTGGTAGACTTCGGTTGGTAGCCCAGCCAGTGAGTAAGAGTACGACGTTTGATATGAAAGGTAAGATGTTTCGTTTTCTTGGCTGATCGGATTTTATCGCTCATGCTTTATGCAGATCTGGAGGAGCTCATCCATCTCATGCGAGATCGACCGACAGGCCAGATGGTCCGGTGTTCCAAGGCGCGGGCGATGTTCGCGATGAGAGCTTGTCGAAAGAGCGTGATGGTGGGGATGCCGCTGAGCAGGCATCAGATGTCTATGGTATGTGCTCATTATCGTCGATTCTCATGGGGGGTAGGGACTAATTGATTTTTCACTTTAGGTCGTCGGTCATATGGGAGCGATGGACCAGCCGTGGAATTGTCCCCATGGCAGACCCACCATGCGTCATCTTCTTGACCTGCAGAATGCAGAAGTCGCTTTTCCGAAGCTAGAGAGACGAGTTGATTGGTCGAAGCTCCTCAAGAAGTGGTGAATGGAGGGGTGTTGTGGATGTATGGAGATCTTGAGATTGAAGTATATGTATGTATGGATATTTGGCTAGCTTGTATGATAGTTCTCTTCGCGGAATGTTGGCAGTTCGTACTCTTTCAGTCTTCTGAGTCTCCTGTGTATGTACAACTTGATGAGTAACCCAAGGGCACATGGTGTAGCTGGTTATCACGCTCGCTTTGCATTGTAAGTTCAATGATTGCGAGTGGTCTCCGGTTCGATTCCGGATGTGTCCAACTTATCTTTTGGGGAAGTTTTAAGTGAGGGAGAAGTGGGAGGGCAATACAGTAATACCAAATTATGATACTAGGAGTCCCGAGGACTATAATCCAAAATTAAGGTAGGTAATCACCAGCAATGGTGTCACTGCTGGTTCCGGCATGTCATCTGCATGTGCAAGGACGGCTCAAAGACCAGATGAAATGTTGCTTGGTGGCAAGAGTATCATCAATGTTAAGAACACATCAGTAAAGTCAGTTTTTTGGTGGTGGCTCTCTATAGTGTGGGCCCTTGAGCCCATAGTCACTATAGCTACTGCAGTGCCCTAACATTTAATTGTAGAAATGCATAGTATGATGTAGAGAAATTGTAGCATGGTGTAGAGCCCCTTTGTACTATGTAGGGTAATAGGGCATGGGGAAGGACACTGGCCTGAGAGGGTATAATCTTGAAAATAAATTTAAACAATTCATAAACAATTTTTAAATCTGGTATAAGGAGTATTTCTTTTTCTCTAATTTAATGCACGAGGTGCTTGGTGCCCAAATTTCATGTAATGAGGACTAATAAACTAACTTCAAGAGCAACAAAAATCACATCCCCCTCCATATGCAAAGAATGAAGGAGCCGGTGCTTCCAAACACTGTTCAAGTTGTTCCCTCTTGTTTATTCTTAAGAATTGAGCATGTCATATATTATTTGCATGGTCATTACAGTGAAGGCTCATGGAGCAAGCAGGTTTAGGATGAGCAACAAGCCAAAGGTCCTCACCCAGGTTGTGAAGAGGTCAGTAGTGAGGGGGTGAGTGTTGATTACATGTGGCTGTTATTGTATGTGTGTAATTAATATAGAAGCAATTCTGGGAACTGAGTAAATGGGGGAGCATGCAGTGGTGAGTGTATTGCAACCTTGTGGAGCAGGGTGCTGTTATCAGGTATTGCTAGAGTGCAGAGTGCAGTGGGGTGGATGCTTGGAAGTGCTTAGTTGCAAACAGTCTTAACCATCAGGCCTCAGCAATGTGGGCAGGTGGCTTGATCTGTCTGGTTGCTGGAATGCTTCTGGATAGTGGGCATGTCTTGTGAATGCCAGGATCTTGAGTGGAGGGGGGAGTAAAGGAGTGTTGGTTGCCACTGTTATTTAGGCCACACTCAAGACCTGAGATTGGTTAACAGCAGCCAATGTTGTGAGGAGTGCAGCAGTCCATTGTAGAGTTTTTTGACCATGATGTGAGTTATATATATAAGATATACAATATTTTACAAGCAAGACAAAAACTCCAGCAAAAATATGATTAAGAAAGTTGTACCACAGCAATGCCAATAAAAAGAATATGATACAAATACCAGTTGTGAGTGATAATGTCGAAGAGGAAGGAAGTAGAATGGTAAACAAATGAATAGACAACAAAAAAGACATCGAAGTAAGTACTGGCAAGGACAATCAAAGTGCATACCAGTGACTATGATAAAGAAATTGAGGAACAATGGAACTGACACTGCTCTTGATAGTTGGCATATGGCTGCATTGTTATTGCAAAACATCTGTATCATATAAATGAAATTCCTAAGGATGTATGGTGTACTCATAAGGAAGAAAGCAAAGTGCAAAAATCAATGTACATGTCAGGTTCCGCTGACCATGGGGGCTCAGTCCACTGGGTGAGTACCTTACGTGGTGATCACTGTGTCCACAGACACAGAGTACCGGTAGAGATGCAAGGTGTAGGAGACCGAAGCAGGGCAGAGGAAGTGAGTAGAGGTCACCGGTAATGCTGGGATAGGGGACAAGTGCCGGGAAGAGTGGAGGATGAGTGCCAAAGGTAGGCATGAGTCCTGGGGATCAACGAACTGGGAGTGATGAGCATGGGGACTTAAGTGAGTCCAAGAGATGAAGAGTAAAGCAGAGTGGAATTAGAGTATGAGACGAATAAAGGCAATGAACAGGAGCAGATATGAGATGAGTACAATAAGAAATGAAGCAGAGTTGAAAAATAAAGACCAGAATGTATGAGACGGAGATGAAACACAATGAAACAATATGAGAGTTACGGTAATATCAAGACTAGAGTACTACTTACTACTCTATGACTTATATACTGTGCGGTAGGTAGGCTCTGGGGCTCAGGCCTGGGTTCCAGTGGCAAGTCGTGGCGCTGGGACTTAGGGTGAGACCCAGGAATTGCATGGGGCAGTGGAGGGGGTTGAGACATGTTGCGTGGCGCAGAGGTCTTGCACTGGGAGCACAGAGACACGCAGCGGTGAGGCTAGGGTGAGGAGGGAAGCAGGAGCGGGGGTTGCAAAGATCGGTCAGCGGTGATGCATGATTGTAATGCATGATGGGGGTTTCAGCATGGGCCAGGAGAGCGTCAGGTGTTACCAGTGCTGGTGCTGATGTAGCAGCTGCGGTTGGGGAAGTGCCAGGGATAGCCAGGGTCAGCACTGATGTGGTGGTCATGGACAGTGATGGCTGGAGGTTGCCGAGGGGGTTGGCCAGGTAGTGCTCCAGGCCCAGGAGGGTTGTGGAGGTGGTTTTGGGGTTTTTGGAGTCCTGGGGCTGGGCCCAAGTCCTGGGAGTCGGTAGTGGTTGTGACAGTACACACCTCAGATACATAAAACATAAATCATGCAAGCTTGTCTTTGTCAGGAATTGCAAGGTCACTCCAAGAACACCATGAAATGATCTTGCAATGCTATTGTCAGGAGACCCTTATTTGTTCTCCTTCAACTGTCATTTCACTCTGATCCCTCCACCAATTGCTCCACCCATTTGCCATGTTCTTTGTGATCCCTGGAGCCTGCTCCAAACCTTCAGGATCTTTGAAGATCATTTTGTTTTTAGGCAGACCTCCAAAGCATCTGCTACTTTCTGTTTTAGCATTGTCGGAGGTTGGAGTTAGCTCTGGTCCTCTTATACAGTTGTTCCCATGCCTCTGCTCCCCATTGATGCACCACACCAGGCAGTGGAAAATCCCTAGACTTGTTCTCTTTGGATTTTCCTCTGTCAGCCCAGGAGAAGCTCTGGCCCTACAAATTCCCCACTTCACTCTTCCCAATGCATATGATAATGAGCATGACACTGAGGAACACTTTCTATAGTTGTGCCTCACTTACATCTACCTTAGCAGAGACACCTTCAATTCTGATGCTTTAAAAATTGCATGAGTGCTATTATACATGAAAGCTGAGTGTGGAAGAGGTTGGCAGCTTTGCTCACTGGTTTACTTTCAAAAAGAATTTCTAGGTAGAGTTTTTCCAATTGACTCTGCTAGAACAGCTGCACTTGTCAGGAGACTTCCAATCAACTTCCATTTTTCAGCACTTCACTATGCCCTGTCCACCTCCTACACCACTCCCCAGAACCCTGGGGGGCTTGCTCTAGACCCCTGGAGATTGCTGGAGGTCATTTCCTTTTTATGAAACTCCTGGAACTTCCCACACTCCCTGTTCGAGCCTTGTCCAAGATTAAGGTTAGCTTTGGTCAACTGTACAGTTGTTTCCATGTATCTGCTGCCCATTGATGCGCCGCACCAAGCAGCAGGGATCCTTAGACCTGTTTTCTTTAGATTTGCCTCTGCTAGGTGATTACTTACCATTGTATTGTTGATTATTGTGCCTAATATAACTTTGGATTCCCCTCTGCTAGTTGTGTGATTGAGCTGCAATTCTCAGAGGTCACTCTTACAGCACTATTCCTAGAACTAAGACTAGTATGAGTAAGGAAAATGGACCTTAAATGAGTACATTGACTCCTTCTAGGCGCTAGTTGAGCAAGGGCCTACTCAAATGGTTTACAAATCTGCCTCACCTTTTAGGATGGCCTTGGTGCATCAACTGCCTAGTGGAAAGGCACCCAAACAACAAACAGATTGCCATCTGATATAAGGTGGTCTCAGACTAGTAGAAGCTCATAGAGATTAAGTGCAAGCTGTGCTGGGCTCAGGCAGCCCATTGATCAGCACTCACAACAAACCTCTGGCAATCCTTCCTGCCACTCTTGGCAGCTCCTGCACCTCTGGTGCATTCAGCAATGTGTCTCTTGTATCCAGATGTTCCTATGGATGTAGACACTTTGTGGCAATGCAAACTGCTACTCTTTCTATGCCAGTGCTGCAGAAAGCTAGGACACTTTGCCCAGCATTGTCAGTTGGGCCATGGAGGTGTGCTATCTCTTAGTGGTGGAGCAGGAGGATGTGATGACCACAACTCCTGCAATAGAAGTGATCTACCAACTGGGCTAAAAGGCCACAATGTCAAGCCTGGCTTGAC